>JAXIVJ010001454.1:0-125000 GCA_036785665.1 Chirona hameri | reverse complement strand
GTGTGTGTGTGTGTGTGTGTGTGCGTGCATATTTGTGTGCTTTCGTTTGTTTATATGTCTGAGTATAATTGTATTCATGTATCCCTATAACACCTAACTATAGTCAGATCTGGGTTTCGAGTGGGCGCTACTAGCTCGGCTATCTGTCCGCCCGAATCTCAAATCAAATCCTCTACTAATACAGGTGGCGGGCTATCCTTTCCATGCAAAAAAAAATAAATAGCGGGGAGTGGTGTGACCTAACGTAATTGCATAACCCTATCCTTATTAAACACTCTGGTAGTTAACGCATTCTGGTAGTTATACATGGGCATGGAAGGGCACTCCTGCCTACCTATTATGAGTAGGGGAATTCAACAAAGAAAAAAAAGTGCCTCGAGGCACTCGCGGACGGTTCCGTCCGTCCCCCCCCCCCCCGCACCCCCAACTTTCGGAAGGTCCTTGACTACTGCGCTTAACAGTGGCTAAATATGTACTATTTAGGCGACGCCACGGTCGTCTGACAGCCAGCTCCGCGATGTTTTTCACCACGCACAGAAAACAGAACGGTAGGGAGGGAGAGTCGTGCGACCCCGCGGGAGGGCGGGCGCTGGTGCGACGACTGCCAGCGCGGTGACCCGACTCGACCGCGTATGTTCGGCTGGAAATCGACTGACCTATATGCAGACTTGTGCTTGGTTCCAGTGGAACTGGAAGCGAATCCGATTCCGGAATCGATCCCGTTTATACTGGAATCGGAATCGGATTCGATTCCAATGACATCTGGGTGGAATCAGAACCAGGTGAAGACCCCTTTGATCGAAAAAATGAATGATTTTTTTGATTTTTTAAAGAGAAAAATGCTGAAAATATGTTTTTTTTAATATAGTGGGCCAAATCCAGTGATTTTGTTTTTTGGTGGGGGTACTTTATGCCCCCCTGAGCGGCGCAGTGTGACAGTACAGGTGTCTACAACAAAAGCCATGCCTAATTTATTACCTACCCAGTAGACACGGAGGAAACTGCATCTGCACACAAGAGCAAACACTGCAATGCAAGGGCGCCGCACCTTCCGGAAGTTAGGGGGGACGGAGGCATTCTGAAGTCGATTCTTTCCATGCAACGCCCATATGATAGGCGTAATGCTAAAATCCGAAAATGTTGGGGGGGGGGGCATGTCCCCCCCCCCCCCCCCTGTGGCAGAGCCCCTGCTGCAATGTGCAGCCGGGAGATTGCAGTAATTCATAAGAAGCTAACACTGATCAGGAATTTACCTTTGCTGCCGGTTGGCTGCCAAAACCAGAAGAATCGACTTCAAATGCCTCCTTCCCCCCAACTTTCAGAAGGTGGCGATGCCCTTGATTATTCTTAATTATCTATATTAGGAATGGTCTCTCAGGCTCAAAATCAATAACTGTTTGCGATTGCTGAAGCGGGTATGGGGCGAAAACAGGATGTGTTTAATTAAGACATCTAACCAATGCATATTTCCCGTCCCAGTGGCCAACTAGACAAGATCACGGACTTATCGTTATCACCCATGGACAAGGGATACATAAGCAGATCAACAACAGCGGACGCCAGCACGGAAAAAGTCTCCCGGGCCGGATTTGAACCAGCGACCTATGGATGTCTGAATAATACACTACAGTCCACCGCTCTACCAACTGAGCTACCAGGAGATACACGAAGACGACCTCCAATTTAACCGAGGCATTCGATAACGAGAAGCCGATTCGTATCCTCGTAACAAATGTTAAATGTATGGCCTCAAATTCCCCTATTGAGAACGAGCTCAATGCTCTGCGTTCATGTATGCAATGGCGTCGCCATAGGCGTTCGCAGGGGGGGGGGGGGGGGGCAAAACGGACCAATTGCCCCCCGGAAGGTCTGTTGTGCCCCTTTTGGTCGAAAAAAATAATGATTTGTTTTGATTTTTTTTAAAGAGAAAAATGGTGAAAATATGCCCTTTCCAAAATATAGTGTGCCAAATCAGGTGATTTTTTGGTGGGGTACTTTATGCCCCCCTGAGAAAACAATGGCCCCCTCCTGGAGCGAATCCTGGGTACGCTACTGGGGCGTGGCCGAACCTTTTTGAGTAGGGGGTCGACTGAAATGACGAAAAAATGTACCCCCATTTTTTGCGTGTATTTAAGCCTTTGCAGCATTTTTTTAGGTGGATTTGTATGTTTACGAGCGAGCGCAAAGCGCTCGCTCGTCTTTACGTGGTATATGGGGAAAATCTGAATATGAGCGGCCGGGCCCGGCCCGACCCGTGGCGACGCTTTTGAGAAGCTCAT
Source organism: Chirona hameri (assembly GCA_036785665.1). Classification (NCBI taxonomy): domain Eukaryota; kingdom Metazoa; phylum Arthropoda; class Thecostraca; order Balanomorpha; family Balanidae; genus Chirona; species Chirona hameri. The sequence goes on along the minus strand of JAXIVJ010001454.1, from coordinate 122,721 downwards.
ATCTCTGCAACTGCACGTCCGATTGACACGCTGACTTCTTTGCTGAGCAGCCCCATCCAACCTACCCTGTTTGAGACCAGTACCGACTCATGTGGGTGACTACCACCATGCGCGTGGCGCGTTCCGTGTGAGGGGTGTTGAAAAGTGTTTTCTCCCAAAAACTCTGCAACGGCTGAGTTGATTGTTTGCAAATTTGGTGTGTGGTTAGGGACCCCTCAGCCGCAAATTTTCCACAAGTCAGGGGTGCGGTGGGGTGCCTCTGCACGTGCGCATGTGCACACCCCTATTTTATGTCTCAGGAACGGCTGCGGGCTGAACCGATTGCGTTATAATTTGGTGTGTGGTTAGGGACCTCTCAGTCGTTGCCTTTCCACAAGTCAGGGGTGGAGTGCCTCTGCACGTGCGCACGTGTTCACCCCTATTCTATATCTCAGGAATGGCTGAGCCGATTGTGTCCAAATTTGGTGTGTGGTTAAGGACCCCTCCGCCGCCGCCTACCCACAAGTCATGGGTGGGGTGCCTCTGCACATGCGCACGTGCGCACCTTTTTTTGTATCTCAGGAACTACTTGCCCGATCGGGTTGAAATTCCCCCATACATTTATTTAGCGCTCGCTCGTTGCTCGCCAACTACGGCGCCTTACTGGTATTACGAGCCAGCGCGAAGCGCTCGCTCGTAATACCAGTAAGGCGCCTTCCGTGGTGTATGGGAAACATCTGATTATGAGCGGCCCGACCCGGCCCGACCCGTGGCGACGCTTTTGAGAAGCTCATATCTCTGCAATCGCACGCCCGATTGACAAGCAGACTTCTTTGGTGAGCAGCCCCATCTAACCTACCCTGTTTGAGACCAGTGCCGACTCATGTGGGTGACTACCACTGCACGTGGCGCATCCCGCGTGAGGGGTGTTGACAAGTGTTTCCTCGCAATAACTCCTGGGCTGGGCAGATTATGTGCAAATTTCGTGTGTGGTTAGGGACCCCTTAGCCGCCACTTTCACACAAATTTTGTATGTGGTTAGGGACCTCTCATCCGCCAGTTTCCCACAAGTCAGGGGTGGGTGCCTCTGCACGTGCGCACGTGCACCCCCTATTATAACCCCTTTGACATGGCAAAGGGCTCTTTTGAACGTCCAGGGAGCTCTCTGGTCTTTCAGAGAGGGCCCTGGTGGACCTATAGGGCCGCTGAAGTGCTCTAAACTCTCTAAAGACCACGCTTCGCGTGGTAAAGAGCCCATTATACTGCGATTCGCGCGGCCTAGTCGGCCTTTTTCAGCGCGCGTAGCGCGCCGAAAAGGGTTCTCGGCAGGGCTCTCCTGGCCTCCAGGGGCGGGGGGCTACCCCCGCCCTCTCCTTGAATACGTGTCTGGTCGTTCCTAAGACATAGAAGAGGGCTGTGCAGGTGCGCACGTGCAGAGTCACCCCACTCCTGAGTTGTGTAAAAGTGGCGGCTGAGGGGTCCCTAACCACACACGAAATTTACACATAATCTGCCCAGCCGTCGCGGAGTTATTGCGATAAAATATTTGTAAACACCCCTCACGCGGTACGCGCCACGCGCAGTGGTAGTGACCCACATGAGACGGCACTGGTCTCAAACAGGGTAGGTTAGATGGGGCTGCTCAGCAAGGCCGGGTCGGGCTGGGTCGGGCCGCTTATAATCAGATTTTTCCCATACACCACGGAAGGACGAGCGAGCGCTTCGAAGCGCGTAATAACAGTAAGGCGCCGTAGTTGGCGAGGAACGAGCGAGCGCCAAATAAATGTATGGTGAATTTCAACCCGATCGGGCAATTAGTTCCTGAGATACAAAAAAGGTACGCACGTGCAGAGGCACTACACCCCTGACTTGTGGAAAGGCAACGACTGAGAAGTCCCTAACCACACACCAAATTAGAACGCAATCGGTTCAGCCGCTCCTGAGATATAAAATAGGGGTGTGCACGTGCGCACGTGCAGAGGCACCCCACACCAGACTTGTGGAAAATTGGCGGCTGAGGGGTCCCTAACCACACACTAAATTTGCATGCCATCAACTCAGCCGTTGCAGAGTTGTTGCGAGAGAACACTTTTCAACACCCCTCACACGGCACGCGCCACGCGCAGTGGTAGTCACCCACATGAGTCGGTACTGGTCTCAAACAGGGTAGGTTGGATGGGGCTGCTCAACAAAGAGGTCAGCTTGTCAATCGGACGTGCAGTTGCAGAGATATGAGCTTCTCAAAAGCGTCGCCGCGGGTCGGGCCGGGCCGCTCATATTCAGATGTTTCCCATATACCACGGAAAGAAGAGGCGCTCGCTGGTAAACATAAAAATCCACATAAATGCTGCAAAGGCATAAATACACGCAAAAATGGGGGTACATTTTTTCGTCATTTCAGTCGAACCCCTACTCAAAAATGCTCGGCGACGCCCATTAGCGTACCCAGGATTCGTTCCAGGAGGGGACCATTTTTGCTCAGGGGGGCATAAAGTACCCCAACCAAAAAAAAAATCCCCGGATTTGGCCCACTATATTTTTTAAATGCCATATTTTCACCATTTTTCTTCTTTTTTTTCGACCAAAGGGGGCACGTACAGACCTTCAGGGGGGCAATTGGCCCGGTTGCCCCCCCCCCCCCCTTGTGTACGCCTATGGCGACGCCACTGCATACATGAACGCAGAGCATTGAGCTCGTTGTAAATAGGTGAATTTGAGGCCAAACATTTAACATTTGTTACGAGGATGCGAATCGGCTTCTCGTTATCGAATGCCTTGGTTAAATCGGAGTTCGACAGGTTTGAGTATCTCCTGGTAGCTCAGTTGGTAGAGCGGTGGACTGTAGTGGTATTGTTCAGACATCCATAGGTCGCTGGTTCAAATCCGGCCCGGGAGACTTTTTACGTGCTGGCGTCCGCTGTTGTTGTTGATCTCCTTACGTATCCCTTGTCAATGGGTGATAACGAAAAGTACGTGATCTTGTCTAGTTGGCCACTGGCAGTGGCGCACGCAGGGGGGGGGTCAAAGGGGTCAGCTGACCCCCCGAAATTTCTGAGGGGCCCGTATTTCTGAGGGGCCCGTTTCTGTTAGGGGCCCGATCTTGGTCAGGCCCGATCGAGGTAGGGGCCCGGTGCTGGTAAAGGCGTGGCATGGGATGATGGGGCCCGGTCCTCGCATATTCTTGACACGGGCCCGTTTCTGGTAGGGGCCCGGTCTTGGTCAGGCCTGCTCGAGGCAGGGGCCCGGTGCTGGCAAAAGGCGTGATATGGGGCCCGGTCAGAACGAGAGCCCGGTACTTGAACATTATTGATGCAGGCCCGTTTCTGGTAGGGGCCCGGTCTTGTTCAGGCCCGATCGAGGCAGGGGCCCCGGTGCTGGCAAAGGCGTGATATGGGGCCCGGTCACAACAGGACCCGGTCATTGCATATTCTTGATACGGGCCCGTTTCTGGAAGGGGCCCGGTCTTGGTCAGTTCCGATCGAGGCAGGGTCCCGGTGCTGGCAAAGACGTGGCATGGGGCCCGGTCAGGACGAGGGCCCGGTCACAACAGGGCCCGGTCCTCGCATATTCTTGATACGGGCCCGTTTCTGGTAGGGGCCCGGTCTTGGTCAGGCCTGGTCGAGGCAGGGGCCCGGTGCTGGCAAAGGCGTGATATGGGGCCCGGTCACAACAGGGACCGGTCCTTGCATATTCTTGATACGGGCCCGTTTCTGGTAGGGTCCCGGTCTTGGTCAGGCCTGATCGAGGCAGGGGCCGGTGCTGGCAAAGGCGTGGCATGGGGCCCGGTCAGGACGAGGGCCCGTTCATAACAGGGCCCGGTCCTCGCATATTCTTGATATGGGCCCGTTTTTGGTAGGGGCCCGGTCTTGGTCAGGCCCGATCGAGGCAGGGGCCCGGTGCTGACAAAGGCGAGATATGGGCCCGGTCACAACAGGGCCCGGTCCTTGCATATTCTTGATGCGGGCCCGTTTCTGGTAGGGGCCGGTCTTGGTCAGGCCCGATCGAGGCAGGGGCCCGGTGCTGGGAAACACGTGATATAGGGCCCGGTCAAAACGAAGGCCCGGTCACAACAGGGCCCGATTCTAGCAAATTCTTGATACGGGCGTATTTTATATTGGTACGTGTGTTCAGAGGCGGAACTTTTTGTTTTTCGTTGGGGTTGTAATTGGGTCGGCGACCGGGGGGGGGGGGGTAGTAAAAGCGACTAATGATAAAAACGAAGTATGTGCAAAATTGAAGTTTAACACCTTAGAATGAACATAGGTTGTATTACCTCATTACTGACGTATTTTAGCAACAGCGAGGTGTGCAATCTTAAACAAATTGAAAGTATCATGTTGGGTCAAAGTAGGCAAAGACTACCTCATGGTAGCTCACACAACAATAATCAGCCAATATCAATATTAAAGGAAATAGTTCACCTTCGGAAATTTTTCAGAACACGATTTTATTATATTTTTTAATACAGTTTCTTTTTTTCTTTTTAAAAATGGTCCTACATCGCGCCAATTCAGGACAGAAGGTTGTAAATTATTGATTTTATGGTGTGCGTTATTGGTCTGCGCATGCTCCATGGCAGTGCTGGCACTTTCAGACGGTACGGTACATCATATATGCGCCGTATTCCTTCGCCAAAAAGTCAAATTTCTTCGGCTGGAGTCTTTTCAGCCAAGAAAAGTTAAAGATAGAGATTTCTCAACACGGGCTACAAAACTGCTATTTCAGTTCAAAACCCATGTTGAAGGTGAACTATTTCCTTTAAGGTTGTACATAAATGGTGTGATTCAGCAACTAGCCATTTCTTGCGAGAAAGGCACCTCCTCCTGGTGATGGTCCAGGTCCGGTCCTTTTATATATTACAGTGAGATATAAAAATACTTATAACATATTTGATATTTCCCACAACTCACAAGGCCATGGGTGGATAATTGTTTTCAAAGTTGCCCCGGCCGAGGACAGGGGCGCAACCAAGGGGCCCTAGGGGGCACGTGGCGGTCCGTGAAGTTAGTGACGGAATCGGATTCGAATTCAGCGTCGAGTAGCGATTTACTTCAAAATGTGGGAACAGTTTAATTGGGGCACGCTGATCACGCAAATGACATTCATTTTGACATTCAAGGTCATCTTCAAAATCATCTTCAAGGGCAAAGGACGGGGTGGCTCAAAACGACCCGAAGTTATTGTCCGATCGCAAAACAAAATAATGGTATCATTCTATTCCTCGAGCCAATATCTAGGAGCAGCTTTCGAAACCTCACTGGAGGCAAATGACCTTGACCCTCATTTTCAAGGTCAAAGGACAAATAACCCGAAGTTATCGTCCGATCGCCAAAATAATGGTCCCATTCGATTCCTCGGGTTAAAGGAAATAGTTCACCTTCGGAAATTTTTCAGAACACGATTTTATTATATTGTTTAAAATAGTTTCTTTTTTTCTTTTCAAAAATGGTCCTACATCGCGTTAATTCAGGACAGAAGGTCGTAAATTATTAATGTTATGGTGTGCGTTATTGGGCTGCGCATGCGCCCTGGTAGTGCTGGCACTCTCAGACGGTACGGTATATCATATATGCGCCGCATTCCTTCGTTAAAAAGTCAAATATCTTCGGCTGCAGAGTCTTTTCAGCCAAGAAAAGTTGCAGATAAGGATTTCTCAACACGGGCTACAAAACTGCTATTTCAGTTCAAAATCCCATGTTGAAGGTGAACTATTTCCTTTAATATCCACAGCCTTCGCAAACTCACTCGTGGCAAATGACATTGACCCTCATTTTCAAGACCATATGACGGGGCGGCTCAAAACGACCCGAAGTTAGAAGCCGATTGCCAAAATAATGGTCTCATTAGATTCCTCGGGCCAGTATCTGCCGTAACCTTTGCAACCTCACTCGTGGAAAATGACCTTGGCCCTCAATTTCAAGGTCAAAGGACTCAAAACGACCCGAAGTTATCATCCAATCGCCATTGATCTTGAAATTGAGGGCCAATGTCATTTGCTACGAGTGAGGTTGCGAAGGCTACGGCTATATACTGACCCGAGTAATCGAATGAGACCATTATTTTGGCGATCGGACAATAACTTCGGCTAAGATTACCGTGAATGTCAAAATGAATGCCATTTCGTGATCAGCGTGCCCCAATTGACCTGTCACCACATTGTGAAGCGAATCGCTACTCGACGCTGAATTCGAATCCGAATCCGTCGCTAACTTCATGGACATGCGGGGGGAATCACGATTGAGGGCGCCTCTCCTGGGCGTCCGGACACCGAAGGTGCCACTCTCGAGTGCAGGTGGTGCCCCTTGAGTCGTGAGTGCCGGCGGCACCCCTTTAGATCGGACAATATGCCTCTTTTAGACCGGAGATAGCGACCCCAACTGTGCCTCCCCCGAAAATATAAGTTTTCTGACCTGCCCGAGGTGTTCACTAAGACAAAGTTGGCAAGGCAGCCTCCTTTGACTACCCCCCCCCCCCATTTCGAAAGCGCACCGAAAGCGCAATTTTACCCATATTTTTCACAGATAGTCGTACCAAGTATGCATTTTTATGCTGGGATTATATTTGCGTTTCTTTATTCTTTTTAAATAATAACTAAGGTCTTGCAAAAAAGGTCTCTCAAAAATGGCTGCCCCGGCCCCGCCGAGGCAACTTTGAGGTTGCCCCAGCCGCAGCCGGGGCTGCCCTATAGGATTCTCCACCCATGCACAAGGCAAACAAATTAGGCGAGAACCAAACAGCATTATTTTAGTAAAGCAATACATTAATCCCATCACCGAATAACTAACTTTATCACCGTAAATGACTTAAAATCACCAAAACGTCATAACATATTGAGGATTTCGGGCTTCGGCCGATGGACTTCTTTAAAAATATGTAAACTGGCTCCAGTGGTTAGGTTAGGTGAGGTGAGGTGAGGTGAGGTGAGGTTAGGTTAGGTTAGGATAAAAGCTTGAGAAATAAATGGTGATGCTTTAACATGGAAGTCAATGAGAAAGTGGTCATTTCGGTGATGGATTAATCATTTAATCCTCTCCCTACGGGAGATTTTTTCACTTTCGCCCTACGGGGGGGGGGGGGGGTCTGACAGGCCCCCTGTTAACTTCCAAACCAAGTAACTTTGAGCAATGCGGTAAGAACCAGCATGTTGCCTGTCATGAGAGGAATCTAACAGTATGCGAATTTTAGGTTTCAGGTCAACGGGTGACCTTCCAGGTCAAGTGAATGACCTCGGACTTACTACGTCCGGAACAGAGATTTTGCCATGCAGAAAACCTCAAAATTAGAAATTGATAAATGTAAATAAAAAGCCATGTTCCTAGACCATTTTTGGCTCAGAAATACAAAAAAAGGTAATTATTTGTTCGTATCTTGTCAAAAAAAGTAAAAAAAAATATTCAAAAAATGACGTCATCAGTTTCTTACACTTAGAGAGCTAGAGAGCTCAGTCAAAAATGAAGATATTGTTTTGAAATTTGGTATGGGTATTGTCCATACTCAGTACTCTCACATGAATTCCGGTTTTTCTAATATCTTTTAAAATTTTGATTTTGTGGGGATTTAAAAAAAACAATTAGGGGTCAAAACCCCAAAATTTTGAAAATCCGAGATCGCCATTTTAAAGAGAATGCTATTTTGTATCTTTGGTGAATTGCGTTTGCAATTTGTTTCAAAACTCTGTTTTCTACGATTTTGCAAATATTTATCATTTTTTACCAACATGACGTCATCAAAACATGATTATCTCCAAAACTACTCAACCAATTTCAATTAAAGTTTTACAGCCTACGTATAATTGTTGTAAAACTCAACTACCAAAAATTTCAGCAAGATACATTGCATGTGTAAAAAGTTATTCAAGAAAACCCTCAGGGTTCTGTCAGGCCCCCCCCCCCCCGTAGGGCGAGGGTTAATACCCTGCCTTTTAGAAATAATAAAAGACGTACGTAAAATTAGCAGCTGATTGATATTGCCCAATCTATAATTTTGAGGCCCGTCGCCTCAAAATTGCCTGAAACTTGACAGGTAGGTCCTCCTTGCCACGCTTAACACGAAAAACGTAAAATTATCCTGGAATACGGGCTACTTTTAAAGTTATAACGTTTTAAGTTTTGAATGTCTGTCAGTTGAATATCTGGCTAACTTGACGCGGAAAGCTTCCAATTCCTGCGCAGTCGTTTCAAAATAAAGGAAGACAGACATTCAAAACTTAAACAAATTTATAACTCTGAAAGTACCCCGTGTTCCAGGCTAATCTTACGTTTTTCGTGTTCAGCGTGGCAAGGAGGGCCTACCCAGGGGGGTCTGCTCCGGCTATTTAACATGGGGGAAAAGGGCGACAAATATTAGCAACGTCCGCAGCTTGGTCTTGTTCACGCATCTGCTCATGAGCCAGGTTTTGCTGCCAACAGCTTTTTGGCCAATCAGCGTCTGACACTCTCCACGCTCATTGGTCGACGGCTGATGACGAGGATGAGGGTCAGAATAGCCGAACATCATTTGCTTACGTAACGTTAATTGCATGGCGCCGTGCGGAGGTCATGGGTGTCTAGGAGCTTTTCGAGGATTTTTTCCTAGTTTGAGAATACGTTGAGAGTTATACAAATGTATATGTGAAAGGTCAATTAATTATGATGCGATGTAACGCGACGTATTTACTATTTAGAGACCGCACGGGGCGGGAGAGCTCCTGCCACGTACAGCGCCCTGGCGCGTGCGTTGTCAGGCAACTAGAGTTGCAGAATTCTGGTCCCAGCGTCGCAGCGCTGGGACCAGACCTGGTCACGGCCGTGACTGAAGCTGTGACTGGCAAGGCCAGCGCCATAGGGTTAGCATTGCAGCGCCGTGACTAAAGCTGTGACTTGCCGGCTCATGCCGTGGCCGTGACTGGGCTGTGACCGAAGATCTCGGATTTTCTGCACTCGTCTCCACAGGCAAAAATACATTGCGTCTCGCCGCGGCACCCACTAGCGAATCCAGAGGGAGGGAGGGGGATAAGGCGGCCATGCCCCTCCCCCCGAAAAACTTCTAGACAAACCTGAAATCGGCGCAAAATTGACACATTTCCTGATATAGAACAAAATCCAAGCAACTTTTACTAAGGAAAGTTTGTTATAAATCAGCTATCAATGCATAAGCAAGCGAAATCCGATGAGTTTTCAGAATTGTGTGAGATTTTTTGGAATCCCCCAAAAAACGTTCCCCTCCCCCCCCTCACCACCACCGTTCTGGATCCGCCAATGGCGGCGCCTGGTGGGCCGGCGTCGGCTGGAGACGCGGTGAGCGGGCGGGATGGTGTGGTGTGGAGACGCGGGCGGGAAGTGTAATTTTAAACAGTTACTTTGAATTGCTTGAATGCATTTGACAATCGACTTATCTAATCAGATTTTCATGAAACTCGTCAAAGAAGATGAGAATATCTATTGTGTGGGCATGCTTTGGCCTTTGCCAAGAACTGTCTGACGTTATCATCGCAAATTGTCAACTGTTATATCAGCAACTTTGTTTTATTTATCAGGTAAGCCTAGTGCAATTTTTCCTTAGCCATAATATGGGCCGCATGATTTAAATTCAGACTATTTGAGTGTTATCACTGTTTGAGTATTGTATGTGGTGGCTGTCCGGTCTGCCATCGTGAGCCCAAGGACGGTTTACTTTGCCGGCCCAAAATGTAAATAGTTTGAGTCCGATGACAATTTTCTCAACGGCATAAGATACATCGTTCAATTTGTGACAGATTGTCATCTTAATTGTAACAATAGGTCGGCAAATGAAGAAATAAGGCGACACACACCGGAGGAACGTGCGCGTTGGCGTTTTACGTACGACGGTCCGGCCGGAATCGCCGGTTAGTGGAATTTGCCGGCCCATAATTAAACAAAAAAATGGGTTGCATTGCGATTTTCCCAAAGTCATCCAATACATCGCTTAATTTGTGGTATATAGACATCTTAAGTGTAATAATCGGCAGGTAAACGAAGGAACCAAGCGGGGAAAATAACGGGGGGAGAGTACGCGACCGGCCGGAATCACCGGGCAGCAAACTGTTCTGGCCCATAACTTAAAAAGTTTGAGTCGGATTCCAATTTTCGCAACGGCACCCAATACAACGCTTAATTTGTGGTAGATAGACATCTTAAGTTTAAAAATCAGCCGACAAACAAAGGAACCAAGCGACAAAAAAGCGGAATGGGTCTACGCGTTAACCCTACGTAGGCGACCGGCCGGCCGGCCGCGAGACCCTCATCCGCGTCATAGCAGCTGCGGGGTCGTTGCAACTAAATTACGAGTTGTCGCCATTTTTTCGGCCGGAGCGGTCTACCTGGTTTACATAGCCTTGGGCCTACCTGCCAAGTTGCAGGCGATTCTGAGGCGACGGGACTCAAAACTGTATATCTCTAAAACGGTATAACTCTGAAAGTAGCCCGCGTTCTAGACTAATTTTAGGTTTTTCGTGTTCAGCGTGGCAAGGAGGACCTACCTGTCAAGTTTCAGGAAATTCTGAGGCTACGTGCCTCAAATTTTAGATTGCCCAATAGATTGATACTACTGAGCAATATCAATCTACTGCTAATTTGACGTAGCTGAATAAAAGAGACAAATATGACGCAGCTATGTCAAATATGTACATTGATTTTGCCCTTGTATATTGCTTTCAATATTTATGCTGTTTTCACATGCGTTTTTGTTTGATTGATGTTGGATTAGGCTATTCTCTTTTAAAATGACTTTTACTGATGTGGCTCTCTACTTTTCAACACCATGACCAGGTATATCTTGTGAAAATAATGTTTGTCTGGCTAAAAATTGAAGGTTGTGGTAAATTAATCCTAAATTTAAACTCATGATTTGGGTCTATGATTATTTGTGGTCTTTTTCCAGCTCAGGATGATTGGTATGCCTTCACGTCTTTCACACACCAAAATATGTATAATATTGTTCAAGTTCTTCATTAAGTGTCAATTTCACCAGCATATTTTAGCTCAAAATGTAATATAACTTTTGCCAACCGCGTAAGGGTGCACTCTAATGTTAAATGTGTGACCTATCCAGAACTAAGCCCAATGTAAAATATGCTACACTCAATCTTGTTTTGCTCATGTTTGTATGTTAACACCTATAGATTGCCATTTTGTGGGTGTCTGAAATTGACAAAAATGTTACCTGTTTGTCAGTAGGTAGTGTTGTTCTATAGTGTTTATGACCCAACTGAATATGACCCCTGGGTACCTACATAGTCTTTCTCAGTAATTTTGGGATAACATGTTGTACTACCTATTGTTGGATTTTAAATGTTATTTTATGACAAACTTTACTAACATTTTAAAGTTTGTCCTTTTCTGTGTTCATATATTTATTAATTGTTTTGTTATGATTGTTATTGAAAATTCCTTTGGTGAAAATCCTTTAGTTTTGTGTATCATTTACTGTATTTATTTACTTGGGTAGGCATTCACTGGCAATGTTGGGGTTGTAATATTAATGATTGGGGTTGTAGTTTTTGAGGATGCAGTTGTAGCTACAACCCCAAAAGTATATAAAGTTCCGCATGTGCGTGTGTTTTACATTATCCATTGTTACTTCAGGAAATGGTGTATGGCAACTTGTGGCAACATAATGGTGGGCGCGAATGACGTAGTCGAGGCGCACTAAAACCCCAACGATGATGATGATGACACAACTACCGGGGATCGGACTGCCTAACCTGCCTGTAAAATATAATTGTTGTTGTTGTCATTTACCTGCCTAACCTGCCTAACTTGTAAAATATTTTTTGTTGTTGTTGTCATTTACCTCATTTCGTCAAATTTACTCTCGACAGTTGTACCGCACATCAGTAGCACACGCACCTAAAATTCGCACATCAGTAGCACACGCCGTCACCTTACACGACATTGACAAGAAAATTATAATGTCTCAGGTCCCATGCTGTAGGGGGCCCGCTCAAAAACAAGTGACCGAAATCCGCGAAGTTTTCTAAAAACGGGTGGGGGCCCGCTCACAAGGGGGCCCGCTTTTAGGGCTCTGACCCCCCCCCCCCCAAAATGGAATCCTGCGTGCGCCACTGGCCACTGGGACGGGAAATATGCATTGATTGGATGTCTTAATTAAACACATCCTGTTTTCACCCCATACCCGCTTCAGCAATCGCAACAGTTATTGGTTTTGAGCCTGAGAGACCATTCCTAATATAGATAATTAAGAATAATCAAGGGCATCGCCACCTTCTGAAAGTTGGGGGGACGGAGGCATTTTGAAGTCGATTCTTCTGGTTTTGGCAGCCAACCGGCAGCGAAGGTAAATTCCTGATCAGTGTTAGCTTCTTATGAATTACTGCAATCTTCCAACTGTGCATTGCAGCAGGGGCTCCGTCACAGTCTCCCCCAAATGTCTCCCCCAACATTGTCGGATTTTAGCATTACGCCTATGGGCGTTGCATGGAAAGAATCGACTTCGAAGTGCGGCACTTGAGAACGGATCATGCCCCCCCCCCCCCCCCCCCCAACTTTCGGAAGGTGGCGCCGCCCTTGACTACTGCTTAACAGTGGCTAAATATGTACTATTTAGGAGACGCCACGGTCGTCTGACAGCCAGCTCCGCGATGTTTTTCACCACGCACAGAGAACAGAACGGTAGGGAGGGAGAGTCGTGCGGCCCCGCGGGAGGGCGGGCGCTGATGCCACGACTGCCAGCACGGTGACCCGACTCGACCGCGTATGTTCGGCTGGAAATCGACTGACCTATATGCAGACTTGTGCTTGATTCGAGTGGAACTGGAATCGAATCCGATTCCGGAATCGATCCCGTTTATACTGGAATCGGAATCGGATTATATTCCATTGGCATCTGGCTGGAATCGGACTCGGAATAAATGGCAATTTCAAGTGATTCCGTGTTATTTTCGTTAAAAAATCACTGACCATGAATTTAAGCTTTCCTGAAAGCAATGTTTCTTTGAGCATGCATACATAAAGCACAGCTAGGCGAATATTTTTTGCCTAATGAGGTTCAATACATATGATCAGTAATTCATGCCCGTGAAGTTAGCATCAGCGTCAAATTCATTTTCAGCGTCAGTCACTGATTTTTACGCCATTTGGTCTCAAGGTAAAATCGTACCTCCTATTTGCAAAAATCAGGTCCATTTTGACCTTACGTCTCCTTCAAGGTCAAAGGACGGGGAACGCTGTAGCGCCAAAAGTTACCGTCCGATCGCGCCAACAATTTCTCAAACGATTCCCCGTGCCAAATTCCAGGATGACAACCTTTTTCAGAATTGACGTGACTCATGACCTTCGAGGTCAAATTCAAGGTCAAAGGACGGGAACGCTGTAGCGCCCAAGTTACGGTACGATCACGACCAAAATGGTCTCAAACGATTCCCCGTGCCAAATTTAAAGATGACAAGAATGTTCAGAGTTGTGCCCCATGACCTTTAAGGTCAAAGGAAGGGGAACGCTGTAGCGTCAGCGTCAATTGTATTTTTTCAGCGTCGGTCACCTATTTTTACGCCATTTGGTCCCAAGGTCAAATTGAACATCCTGTTTCCAAAAATCAGGTTCATTTTGATCTTACAGGTCTCCTTCAAGGTCAAAATCAAGGTCGAAAGACGGGAAACACTGTAGCGCCCAAAGTTACCGTCGGATCGCGACAAAAATAGTCCCAAACGATTCCCCGTGCCAAATTCCAGGATGACGAGCATTGTCAGAGTTGTGACCCGTGACCTTCAAGGTCAAATCCAAGGTCAAAGGACGGGAAACGCTGTAGCGCGATCGGACGGTAACTTTGGGCGCTACAGCGTTCTCCGTTATTTTACCTTGATTTTTACCTTGAACGAGACCAGTAAGATCAAAATGAACCGGATTTTTTGGAAACAAGAGGTTCAATTTGACTTTGGGACCAAATGGCGTAAAAATAGGTAACCGACGCTGCAAAAAAAAAATGAATTTGACGCTGACGCTACAGCGTTTTCCTTTATTTGACCTTGAAGGTCACGGGACATAACTCTGAACATTCTTGTCTTCCTGGAATTTGGCACGGGGAATCGCTTGCGACTATTTCCATCGCGATCGGATAGTAACTTAGGGCGCTACAGCGTTCCCCGTCCGTTGACCTTCAGGGTCACGGGTCACAGTTCTCTGAAAATTCTTGTCATCCTGGAATTTGGCACGGTGAATCATCTGATAAATTTCTGGCGCGATCGGACGGTAACTTTGGGCGCTACATCGGTTCCTGTCCTTTGACCTTGGGCACGGGTCACAACTCTGAATATGCTTGTCATCCTGGAATTTGACACGAGGAATAGTTTGAAACAATTGTTGTCCCGATCGAACGGTAATTTTGGGCGCTACAGCGTTCCCCGTCCTTTGACCTTGAAGGAGATCCGTAAGGTCAAAATGGACCTGATTTTTGGAAACAAGAGGTTCGATTTGACCTTGAAACCAAATGGCGTAAAATGGGTGACCGACGCTGACAATTTAATTTGACGCTTACGTTAACTTCACGGACATCAGTAATTCAACTTATTTAGGTGGCGATATACGACATTCGCTTATGGCAATTTCATGGTTTTTTTTTGTACCATACATTACATAATATTCTCATCTTTCAAGAGTGATTTTCTTGTGTATCATATTGGAAAATAACAGCTTGCAATATGTCAAATTGTCCATGCATCGTGATTATAGGCATGTCTAAATATCATATTGTTTTGAACCTTCGTTAGACTTTGACGTTTCTGAACTGTCACGATTTTGCAGCCCAGCCCAGAAGTCTGACCAGAGAAGAAAGGCGATGCTTTGTTGATTGAACGAAAATGAAAACCAGCACGGCGAGAATGCCGAATAGGAGCCGGACTGAGAGACAATATATTGGACAGATTTCCTGTTCATCGTGGATCACTATTTAATTGCTTTGCTCGCTAACTTTGCCATCCTACTTTCCGTTGTTGTCTACTTTATTTATTAGCAGACAAACTAAGAAACTGAAACCTTCTAACAAAAAAGCTGGTGTGTAACAAGCATTTTATCTTGTACATAATTACACCGGGTTAACAAGCCAAGCCAAGCAAACGACACGCAGACTACAGTTCAGTCAAGCGTGCCAGTCATTGTCATTATCAATATTAAACGACTCTTGCTTAATACCTAAATAGCAGTATACAAGCTAGCTTTTACTGCTAGCCAACTGCTCCGAAACGACACAGCGAGCTTCACAAGCCGTAGCTTCACCAGCACATTGACACCGGTCTGTGCTATCGACCCTTTTCCATCACCAGCTGGCACCACACAGCATCAGCGTTCGCCAGTAGTCTTCTGCCTGCACTGGTCAGAAGCGACACCATCTGCACTGCCCAGTAGCGACCTCTATGTTCACTTCCCGCCCAGTAGCGACACCTACTGTAATGCTGTGGAGACAGCCGTCCTCACCGTCCAGTGGCGATGGCATCCCACTCACTGCCCGTCGGCGGAGGCAGCGGCGGTGGCGGCGCGGACCCCGTCCTCCCCGGCCGCGGCTCTCTCCGCCTGAAGCACCATCGTCTCCAGCCGGGCGGGCGCCGTCAGCATCAGCATCCAGAGGGTGTCCTGTGGCGGCCGCGGACCGCGCCGCTCCTCCCACTGGCGCAGCACCGCCTTCAGCTCGGGCTGCACGCCGCGCACCGTCTGCTCGAGCCGGCCGGCGCGCGCCGCCACGCCGCCGCGCTCCAGCGCCGCCTGCAGCCGGCGCACGGTGCGCAGCTGGCGCTGCTGCGCCGACAGCTGCTGCTGTAGGCCGGCCCGCAGCTGGTCAGCGTCAGATGCGGAGGCGGCGGCCGGTGGAGGGGTCAGGGCGGAAAGCAGACCGTCCGCGGGGTCATCCGCCTCCGGAGGCTGTGAGGCCTGGTGTGCCGTGCGCTCCATCAGACGCTGTTAAACAGACGAACAGACCGTCAGGGGGCGGGGGTGGGACGACACCGCGAGCACACCGACACAACACACGATCACAGTCGAGGTCAGGCCGACTGAAATAACATCATGCATGCAGTTCGTGGGATTTTAGGACTAGATAGGTACACAAGTGTAGCGAAAGTGCAAGGTACCGAAATTCCTCCTCACCCGACTGGCATACTCCGTGACCCACTCCATGCCTGACGCTGTGCCCGCGAAAGGACATTACATTGGACATGGATTGGACATAGTCCCGTGTACTCACCAGCCTGGCATCCAGCCGGCGCGCCCTGTCGTCGGCCCGCTGGCCGGCCTCGGCCAGCGTGTCCCCGGCGGCGGTGACGGTGCCGCTCTCCGCGGCCACGGCGCGTCGCAGCCACTCCAGCCGGGACAGCTGCTGTACAGCGGCGGTACGCGCCTCCGCCTGACGCTGCAGCGCCGCCTCCTGACGCACCACCTTCTGCGCGTGATCCCCCACACACGCGCGCGCCAGGATACCCTGCACGTATTTATCGGCAGCGGCGGCCAGGGCATCCTCCAGTTGGGCGTCGCGATCGGCGGAGGGGGCGGCGGGCGCCGTCCGCGCCGCCACCGCCGCCCGCTGCGCCGGCTCCGAGCAGAGACGCTCCGCCAGCTGAACGGCGTCCCGCAGGCCGGCGGCCTCGGCTGCGGCCGTCTGCGCGCCGCGTTTGGTCGCCGGCAGCACACGCTCCAGACGGGCCAGCTGGGCGGCTAGCCGGCCGTGGGCGGCGTCCCCGCCCAGTCTCGCCGGCCGTAGATCCAGAAGGCTGCAGTCGGCGTCCGGGCCGTCGGGCTGGGCGGAGCTGAAGGCGCGCCGAGCCAGCTCGGCCAGCCGCTCGCTGACGCGCCGCTCGGTGGCCTCCACGCCGTCCAGTGGCGTCTGACTCAGCAGCACGCCCCGAGACTCGGTCAGCTGGCCCGTCAGCCGGCGCGCCGCCGCCGCCAGCCGCGCGCGCCCGTCAGTCAGCGCCAGCTCGTCACCGGCGAGCCGCTGACGGAGCCGGTGCCGCGCGGCGCGGGCAGCCGTCTGACTCTCAGATAGCTGACTCAGCTCCATAGACAGGCTCAGGTTCTCATTGCTGCAGACAAAAGGGGAGACAGGTGCAGGTTGTCATTGCTGTCGTGACACATATAACATGTGACAAGACTACCTGCTGTGACAGGCTTCGAAATTCTGAAAGAACTAAATGAGCAATCACAAAAACTTCAAAATGCCACCTCATAAAATGCGAAGCATTTTCATCAGGGAGATCAATCAAACACCGCGAAACACACTCAAGCTAACACCTATCCGGAGTCACCATCCGAAAGTCAGGACCACTCACCAGAGCTGATCCCGCGTGCGCTTCAGCTTCTCGAGCAGGGCGCGCTGAGCGTCCAGCTCTGCCGTCACCTGCTGCACCTCCTGCTGCAGGTCTGTCTCGTCCTCCTCGAGGGCGGCCAGCGCCTCGTCCAGCCGCGTGCCCTCCAGCACACCCTCTGTCTCCTTCACCCGACTGTAGGTGGTCCTCTCGGCGTCCGTCAGGACGCTGCTGGCCGACGCCGAGCGGCACAGCCAGGAGAGGAACGCGCCGGCACCTCCGCCCAGCTGGGGGGGGGGGGGGGGGAGGGAGACACATAGTCAACACACAGCCAGGAGAGGAACGCGCCGGCACCTCCGCCCAGCTGGGGGGAGGGGGGGAGGGAGACACATAGTCAACACACAACCAGGAGAGGAACGCGCCGGCACCTCCGCCCAGCTGGGGGGGGGGGGGGGGGGGGAGGGAGACACATAGTCAACACACAGCCAGGAGAGGAACGCGCCGGCACCTCCGCCCAGCTGGGGGGGGGGGGGGGGGAGAGGGAGACACATAGTCAACACACAGCCAGGAGAGGAACGCGCCGGCACCTCCGCCCAGCTGGGGGGGGGGGGGGGAGAGGGAGACACATAGTCAACACACAGCCAGGAGAGGAACGCGCCGGCACCTCCGCCCAGCTGGGGGGGGGGGGGGCGAGGGAGACACATAGTCAACACACAGCCAGGAGAGGAACGCGCCGGCACCTCCGCCCGGGGGGGGGGGGGCATAGTCAACACACAGCCAGGAGAGGAACGCGCCGGCACCTCCGCCCAGCGGGGGGGGGGGGGTCATAGTCAACACACAGCCAGGAGAGGAACGCGCCGGCACCACCGCCCAGCTGGAGGGGGAGGGGGGGGGGAAGGCGTAGTCAACACACAGCCAGGAGAGGAACGCGCCGGCACCACCGCCCAGCTGGAGGGGGAGGGGGGGAAGGCGTAGTCAACACACAGCCAGGAGAGGAACGCGCCGGCACCACCGCCCAGCTGGAGGGGGGGGGGGGGAGACATAGTCAACACACAGCCAGGAGAGGAACGCGCCGGCACCTCCGCCCAGCTGGGGGGGGGGGGGAGATACAGTCATCACACATCCAGGAGAGGAACGCGCCGGCACCACCGCCCAGCTGGGGGGGGGGGACACATAGTCAACACACAGCCAGGAGAGGAACGCGCCGGCACCTCCGCCCAACTGGGGGGGGGGGGCATAGTCAACACACAGCCAGGAGAGGAACGCGCCGGCACCACCGCCCAGATGGAGGGGGAGGGGGGGAAGGCGTAGTCAACACAGCCAGGAGAGGAACGCGCCGGCACCACCGCCCAGCTGGAGGGGGAGGGGGGGAAGGCGTAGTCAACACACAGACAGGAGAGGAACGCGCCGGCACCACCGCCCAGCTGGAGGGGGGGGGGGGGGGGGGGAGAGAGACATAGTCAACACACAGCCAGGAGAGGAACGCGCCGGCACCTCCGCCCAGCTGGGGGGGGGGGGGGGGGATACAGTCATCACACATCCAGGAGAGGAACGCGCCGGCACCACCGCCCAGCTGGGGGGGGGGGGGGGCATAGTCAACACACACCCAGGAGAGGAACGCGCCGGCACCACCGCCCAGCTGGGGGGGGGGGGGGGGCATAGTCAACACACAGCCAGAAGAGGAACGCGCCGGCACCACCGCACAGCTGGAGGGGGGGGGGAGACACAGTCATCACACAGCCAGGAGAGGAACGCGCCGGCACCACCGCCCAGCTGGGGGGGGGGGGGGGGGAGGAGGGGACACAGTCATCACAGTCAGTGGACAAATGCATGACACTACCACACAGTTGAATAACTGGCAAGGATATATGCATCAACAACTATGGTTCTATTGTGAAATGGCAAAAGGCAACTTACTCAAAACCCATTAGTCCGACCCATGAAACTGACATCTTTTCCATTCATCGTGATAGAAAGCAACACATTAGACAGGAGGAAACACTTATACTCTTCCCCAGCACTGTTCCTCAACAACCTGCATGTTCCTCTTCACAACGATAACTTTTGGAGATCTTGGATGACTAGACACCAACAAGAGTGTGGATGACCTGCTGATTCATTCACTTTCAAAGGATGAACCAGCAGGTCATCACATCAACTCTGCCTTTAAAATCTTAAACTCACAGGCATAACTATACTTTCAAAGGCATTACATTTGCATTTTGCACATTCATCCTTGACCAGTATATTACTTTTGTCTCTAATATGCCCACCTGTCACTTATCATGTAGCAACAATGGAAACTGGAGGACTCACAAAACTACAAGAAATTACAATTATTTGGATTAACAGAAATACCATGACTCATCAGAAATAGGAGAACCCTGAAGTATATTTTACTGGCAAATTTTAGTCTACATCAGGAGTAGGCAGACAAACAGCCAGTAATATTTGACTAAGGTACCTGTCAGAGTGACATATTATGCACAGTATGGCAGCACAGTATGACATCACAGCATCATATGGTAACATCAGAAAAGCAGCGTCAGCCGGCATTGTGCACCACAACATCACATTTCCATATTTCTTCTGATGAAGCTGTTATTATTATTAATAGGTTAGGTAAGGTTGCATGAATATATCGGACAACTTTATTTACACTGTAGCATTAGGTTTCATCTACAAGATGCTCTGGGTGGGCTGCAGTGCAGCAAGTGAATGCGAGCAGAGCCTTCTAAACATGAGTCCCTGTGACCGTAATTGCTGTGAAGGTCAGGTTTCATTATGCTATTACAAATGTTTCTTGCCACACTACCAACTACCGCTGTGTGTGCTCCCAATCCCTCGTGCTTCAAGCGTGTGCTGCAATCCTGTCTACATGACCGTCTGTACGATTTTGCATGATAGTCAAATCCATAGGCTAGGCTATATTTGTGTTAATTATTCCAAATTGTTCTCATGAATAATGGCTATGTCATTGCCAATCAAATTGGGAGGCGCACAATTTCGGGTTAGGAACTTCCCTATCCTTGTTAATTTACTAATACTTTAAGAACCGGCGCGTCTCAGAGTCTAGGGTTCCTTTCCTTTTACTCTGTCCCCTTGATTTTCTTTTATCCGACCAATGGGAACCCAACCAGGTAAGAGAACACCCTGGCTAGGTTTAATGACTATGTCAGAAGAAATATGGACATTTTTCTGTGGTGCACAATGCCACTGCATTTCTGATGTTACCATATGCTGCCATACTGTGCATAACACAGCGCACTGACATGTACCTTAGTCAAAGATTATGGCAATATTCCGCTTTTGCACACCTTTATATAAGCAAATTGAATATTGCATACTAATTCTACACATCTGATTTAATCAGAACTGCACCATTAGAACATGGACATTCTCAGTACTTACCTGACAATAATTATTTGTATCACCCGTCAACAGCCTCAACCGAACGCTCATATCAACTCTGCCTTTAAAATGCTAACTAAATGTAAACAATGTGGTCACAGAAATGTGTCAGATACTAAGGCTGTGAAGGCTGTCATATGGAGTCATATGTATCTGGTCGACCACTAAACCTTGATAGGGTTTAGTCTCTCACTAAACCTCCGTTCCTGGTGGAGCACAAGACTTGTGTTTGAGACCAAAGGTCGGCCGCACAGCGACTGCTACCATGATGTGACCTTACTGGATGCATATCTGACACATTTCACACAAAAAACATCCCACATTGTTTACATTTCAGTTGCAATGGCGGAGTCCTGTTGCGTTCAGCTGAAGCGGTTGGTTGACAGGTGATACAAATTATTATTGTTAGGTAAGTACTGAGAATGTCCCTGTTTTGAGTGCAGTTCTAATGAAATAAGACATGTAGAATTAGTATACAATATTCAATTTTCCTATAAAAAGGTGTGCAAAAGTAGAATATGACAAAGATTATTGATACACCTTAATCCCATATTTTGTGAAACAAACATGTGTTGGCAGTTGCAGTGTGAAGTCACCACTCCTTCCTTAGCTGTATTTAACAAACATGCAGTCATCATACACTGATCACACCTACCTCAAACATCCAGTCCCAGTCTGACGGGTTGAATTTTGAGGCTCGAGGATAGCCAACTTCGGTCAAAACCCGCACAAACTCTGCAGAAGACATGTCAACGCGATTTTTTTGTCACTTCGATATATTATATAGCTCAGCAAGCCTCAAAGGACTGAGACACGGTACTTTGAACACTTCTCAGGACTGAGAAACCACGGTAGATAAAATCTGACAAACCAGTCCTTATTGACCAAGAAATATTGAACCCTTTTGCGTTTCCCACCACGGCTCAAGCTTTTCGTGTTTGTGTATTTTTATTTACAACTGAAGTGGCGCAGTAAGATTCAAGTTTGCCGCTTTTTGAGTGCTTCCAGATCTTTCTTACCTTTCCTCTATCTTAAAAATACGTGCGTCAAACTAGCAGCAGATCGATATTACCCAATATCTGGCAGTAGTGCCAGATATTGGGCAATCAACAATTGTGAAGTCCGTCGCCTCAGAATCACCTGAAACTTGGCAGGTAGGTCCTCCTAACCACGCTGAACACGAAAATCGTAAAATTAGCCTGGAACAATGGCTACTTTCAGAGTTATGCCGTTTTAGAGATATACAGTTATGAGGCCCGTCGCCTCAGAATCGCCTGAAACTTGGCAGGTAGGTCCTCCTTGCCACGCTGAACACGAAAATCGTAAAATTAGTCTGGAACAATGGCTACTTTCAAAGTTATACCGGTTTAGACATCTACAGTTTTGAAGCCCGTCGCCTTAGAATCGCCTGAAACTTAGCAGATAGATCCTCCTTGCCACGCTGAACACGAAAAACGTAAAATTAGCCTGGAACAATGGCTACTTTCAGAGTTATACCGTTTTAGATATCTACAGTTTTGAGGCCCGTCGCCTTAGAATCGTCTGAAACTTAGCAGGTAGATCCTCCTTGCCACGCTGAACACGAAAAACGTAAAATTAGTCTGGAACAATGGCTACTTTCTAAGTTATACCGTTTTAGATATCGACAGTTTTTAGGCCCGTCGCCTTAGAATCGTCTGAAACTTGGCAGGTAAGTCCTCCTTGCCACGCTGAAAACGAAAAACGTAAAATTAGTCTGGAACAATGGCTACTTTCAAAGTTATACCGTTTTAGATACCTACAGTTTTGAGGCCCGTCGCCTTAGAATCGCCTGAAACTTAGCAGGTAGATCCTTCTTGCCACGCTGAACACGAAAAACGTAAAATTAGTCTGGAACAATGGCTACTTTCAAAGTAATACTGTTTTAGATATCTACAGTTTTGAGGCCCGTCGCCTTAGAATCGCCTGAAACTTAGCAGGAAGATCCTCCTTGCCACGCTGAACACGAAAAACGTAAAATTAGTCTGGAACAATGGCTACTTTCAAAGTTATACCGTTTGAGATATCTACAGTTTTGAGGCCCGTCGCCTTAGAATCACCTGAAACTTAGCAGGTAGATCCTCCTTGCCACGCTGAACACGAAAAACGTAAAATTAGCCTGGAACAATGGCTACTTTCAGAGTTATACCGTTTTAGACATCTACAGTTTCGAGGCCCGTCGCCTCAGAAGCGCCTGAAACTTGGCAGGTAAGTCCTCCTTGCCACGCTGAACACGAAAAACGTAAAATTAGCCTGGAACAATGGCTACTTTAAGAGTTATACCGTTTTAGATATCTACAGTTTTGAGGCCCGTCGCCTTAGAATCGTCTGAAACTTGGCAGGTAAGTCCTCCTTGCCACGCTGAACACGAAAAACGTAAAATTAGTCTGGAACAATGGCTAATTTCAAAGTTATACCGTTTTAGATATCTACAGTTTTGAGGCCCGTCGCCTTAGAATCGCCTGAAACTTAGCAGGTAGATCCTCCTTGCCACGCTGAACACGAAAAACGTAAAATTAGTCTGGAACAATGGCTACTTTCAAAGTTATACCGTTTTAGATATCTACAGTTTTGAGGCCCGTCGCCTTAGAATCGCCTGAAACTTAGCAGGTAGATCCTCCTTGCCACGCTGAACACGAAAAACGTAAAATTAGTCTGGAACAATGGCTACTTTCAAAGTTATACCGTTTTACATATCTACAGTTTTGAGGCCCGTCGCCTTAGAATCGCCTGAAACTAAGCAGGTAGATCCTCCTTGCCACGCTGAACACGAAAAACGTAAAATTAGCCTGGAACAATGGCTACTTTCAGAGTTATACCGTTTTAGAGATCTACAGTTTCGAGGCCCGTCGCCTCAGAATCGCCTGAAACTTAGCAGGTAAGTCCTCCTTGCCACGCTGAAGACGAAAAACGTAAAATTAGCCTGGAACAATGGCTACTTTAAGAGTTATACCGTTTTAGATATCTACAGTTTTGAGGCCCGTCGCCTTAGAATCGTCTGAAACTTGGCAGGTAAGTCCTCCTTACCACGCTGAACACGAAAAACGTAAAATTAGTCTGGAACAATGGCTATTTTCAAAGTTATACCGTTTTAGATCAGAATACCCAGTTTTGAGGCCCGTCGCCTTAGAATCGCCTGCAACTTGGCAGGTAGATCCTCCTTGCCACGCTGAACACGAAAAACGTAAAATTAGTCTGGAACAATGGCTACTTTCAGAGTTATACCGTTTTAGAGATCTACAGTTTTGAGGTCCGTCGCCTCAGAGTCGCCTGCAACTTGGCAGGTACGTCCTCCTTGCCACGCTGAACACGAAAAACGTAAAATTAGTCTGGAACACGGGCTACTTTCAGAGTTATACCATTTTAGATATCTACAGTTTTGAGGCCCGTCGCCTTAGAATCGCCTGCAACTTGGCAGGTAAGTCCTCCTTGTCACGCTGAACACGAACAACGTAAAATTAGCCTGGAACAATAGCTACTTTAAGAGTTATACCGTTTTATATATCTACAGTTTTGAGGCCCGTCGCCTTATAATCGTCTGAAACTTGGCAGGTAAGTCCTCCTTGCCACGCTGAACACGAAAAACGTAAAATTAGTCTGGAACAATGGCTACTTTCAAAGTTATACCGTTTTAGATATCTACAACCCCGCTGAACCCTTGCTGAACCCCGCTTTAACCAAGCTAAGTAGCTGTTGGATAGCTCTGTTGTTTTGTGTATTTTTTTTGAGGAATCACATTATATTTAGATATAAGGATTAGATATTTAGTTTTGTGGATCGTTTAGGTATTATTTTTAAGCATTCATAGTTAGCTGTTACCTCTTACTTGCTTTTTGAAGGACTTTTCATTCTAGCTTGTGTGCGCCAAAATTGTCTTAGTCTTATTTTTGTGTTATTAGTTGCAGGGTTGGATAAGTAGATATTTTAGAAAATTAGGGATAATTAAGGTGTATTTAGTATTTAGTTTATTTAAGGATTAGATATTTAGTCTAGTATTAGGTGCACTCATAGCTGATTTGTGTCACTAGCTTTACCTAGATCTAGTTTATAAAAATCAAATCACGTTCCCCTTCTGAACCCTACTTTAGCCAAGCTAAGTAGCTGTTGGATAGCTCTGTTGTTTTGTGTATTTTTTTAGCAACCACATTATATTTAGATATAAGGATTAGATATTTAGTTTTGTGGATCATTTAAGTATTATTTTTAAGCATTCATAGTTAGCTGTTACCTCTTACTTGCTTTTTAAAGGACTTTTCATTCTAGCTTGTGTGCGCCAAAATTGTCTTAGTCTTATTTTTGTGTTATTAGTTGCAGGGTTGGATAAGTAGATATTTTAGAAAATTAGGGATAATTAAGGTGTATTTAGTATTCAGTTTATTTAAGGATTAGATATTTAGTCTAGTATTAGGTGCACTCATAGCTGATTTGTGTTACTAGCTTTACCTAGATCTAGTTAAGGTTTAGAAGAAGAAAAAACAAACAAAAAAACAACAAAAAAAGTTAAGTTAAGTTAGTAAAGTATTGAAAAGTGCATAGTACCTAAGTTATATACCTAAGTTACTAGTGTATTCAAATGAGCATGACTAGGATGCAGGCGAAGGTAGCAGAGCTAGAGGCCCTCCAGGCTAGAGTAGCGGAGCTTGAGGCGCAGTTAAGTAAGTGTAGGTGTAGAGATGAGCCGCAAGAGGGTGTAGCTCCTGACCAAGGAACGTATGCGCAGATTGTGGTTAGGGGGTCAGAAAAGGAGCCTACAGGATCAGGGACCAGTGGTAGTTCTGATAGGGGCATAAGGGAGGAGGATAAGGCAAAGGTGGATAGTGCGGCTGGGGTTTGGAAGTGTGTTGGAGGGTCACGTTTCTGGAGACCCAACATTGTGGAAAGTAATGCTAGGGCCACAGACAGTAAGGATGAGGAGGGGTGCTGGGTAATGGAGGGTGGTAGCAGAATCTGGAGGAGGAAGAGGGAAGGGGATCAGGAGGGATGGACAAAAGTTCAGGGTAGAGTCAGGCAGTACAGCCCCAGGGAACATCAGCAGGTTACACTAGCAAATAGGTTCAGTGCGTTAGAGTCAGCAGCTGAAAGTGACAAGGTACAGATTCAGCATTTAGTGGTTGGGGACTCAAGGGTAAGGCCCTTAAGGAGAACATTCTGTGGGAAGAGGGACAAATGTATAGTTAAACCGGGGGCAAAAGTAGTTGATATGGGCCCCGTCATTGAGGCAGAACTGGGTAGGAGTAGCCCGGAGACAGTTATAATACAGGTGGGGGTGAACAACATAGGACCTAGACAGAGTGTGAGAATAGTAGCGGAGTACCGGAGCCTGCTGCAGAGGTTGAAGGAGTCCAGGAAACCAGTCATTGTGACTGGCATCCTCCCTCGCTGTGGAGCCAGTGAGGAGTGGTACTCGGGAGCTCTGTCTGTGAACAGCTCAGTTCAGAACTTATGTTCAGCTATGGGGCTTAGTTATGTAGACTTATGGGATCAGTTCTATGAGTGGCATAGGTACTATATGAAGGATGGGCTTCACTTATCGGATGAGGGGGCAAGGGCTTTGGGAGATGCCTACAGAAGTGTCATTCAGGGAAACTAGGTAGGAGGGGGGGTTCAGGGACGCTAGTACTAGGGCATCAAGAAGTAAGCATTGGTAGAAGTTCATGTCAGAATAGGACAGTAGATCATAATTCCCTCAGAATTAGTAGAGTCAGCTCAAAGTATAAGATCACATGTGTGTTGCTGAATGCCCAAAGTATTAGGTCTAAATTTGATGAGTTTGAGTGTTATGTTGCCCTTGAAAAGCCTGATATCATTTGTGTAACCGAGACATGGGTTAGTGAGGGGTATAATAGGGATAGGCTACAGGATTTCGAGTTACAAGGGTATAACATGTTCTCATACTGCAGAGAATCACGGCAGGGAGGCGGAGTGTTTGTATATGTAAATAGCTTGTACTGCACTACTAGAGTTGATGATTCTAGTAAAGTAAAAGAAGTAGAATCAATCTGGCTTGACATTAAAATTGGTACAGGAAACAGAGGAAGGTTGAGGATAGGTGCATTTTACAGACCAGGGAATCTTCCAAGGAACTCCCAAGCTGAAACAGACCAAGATATTTGTGAGGAAATACGTAGGAACTTTCGGGCTCAGTGTCTTATTATGGGAGATTTTAACTTAAGAGGATACGAAAGTATAGCAGAGGAAACAAATGAGTGTAGGTTGTATAGGCAAATCTTTGAAGAGGAGCTTTTCATGCATCAGTTTGTAACAGAGCCAACCAGACATTGCTCCATTCTAGACCTTGTATTCTCAGACAACAGTGATCTAGTTAGTGACATAAGTATTTGTGCAGGTCTAGGAACCAGTGATCACAATATGGTTAAATTCAATATCTCATCAGAAATGAGGCCCAAAGATAACCTTATTATGGTTCCAAACTTCAGCCGGGCTGATTTTGATGGTATTAGAAATGACCTCGCACAGATAAAATGGAACGTTGAGTTGGCAGGTTTAGATGCATGTGAGGCCTGGAATGTTTTCAAAGCTAGATTAAGCCAAATTCAAAATCGGCATATACCCCTCAGGCACAAACGTAACAGAACCAAGGGCAATCCAGTTTGGCT
Organism: Chirona hameri; assembly: GCA_036785665.1. Taxonomy (NCBI): domain Eukaryota; kingdom Metazoa; phylum Arthropoda; class Thecostraca; order Balanomorpha; family Balanidae; genus Chirona; species Chirona hameri. Next base: position 95,451 of record JAXIVJ010001454.1, on the reverse strand, counting down.
TACCCCAGAAGTAAGGAGTGCTATACAAGCTAAAAGAAGTGCATTTGGCATTTTGAAGGGATCTTCACTAGATATAAATCAGAAGGCCTACCAGAATGCAAGAAATTCAGTTAAGAAAAAGGTCAGAGCAGCTAAAAGGGCAAAGGAACTTGATTTAGCTAGACATTGTAATGCAGATAGTAAGAAGTTCTTCAGTTTTTATAAGTTAAGTACAGTTTCCAAAAATATAGGTCCATTTAAGGTAGATGATGTGTTAGTTAGCAAGGACAGTGAAATGGTTGAAGTGCTTAATGATCAGTTTCAATCTGTCTTTACTATCGAGGACCAGAGTAGTATTGCAGCACTTCAGCCTGAGCTAGAGACAGAGGAGACTATAGGAGAGCTAGGTGGCACAAGTAGTGAACTTGTTCTAGAATATCTAAAGAAAGTAAGGCCTAACAAGGCAGAAGGACCTGATGAAATCCATGCTAGACTTTTAAGAGAATCTGAAAGGGAGTTGTCGGTTCCATTAGCCATAATATTTTCTAAATCACTTGCAGATAGTAAAATTCCACTTGATTGGAAGAGAGCAAATGTTGTTCCTATTCATAAAAAGGGAGATAGAAGTAAAGAGGAAAACTATAGACCAGTTAGTCTGACCTCATTAGTCTGCAAGGTGCTTGAATCAATCATCAAAGATAAGATTGTTGAATTCTTGGAGCAAAATGAACTCATCAAAGATACACAGCATGGCTTTAGGAAGGGCCGTTCTTGTTTAACTAATCTTCTGGAGTTTTTGGATATTGCAACAGATAGCGTTGATCAGGGTAAACAGCTAGATGTAGCTTTTCTTGATTTCAGTAAAGCATTTGACAAAGTCCCCCATACAAGACTGGGGTTGCAACTTAAAATTCATGGGATCAGGGGCAAGATTCTGGATTGGATAGAAACGTGGCTTTCAGGACGCCAGCAAAGGGTTATATTGAATGGGTGCCAATCACAATGGAAGGAGGTTCTCAGTGGGGTTCCACAGGGCTCAGTCCTGGGCCCATTGCTTTTTATAATATTTGTGAATGCAATTGAGAACAGTATAGACAGCAAAGTCTTGAAATTTGCAGACGATCTAAAAGTTGTCAGGATTATTAGAGGAAAACATGATCAGGATGTTTTTCAATCAGATCTGGACAAGCTAGTTGAGTGGTCTGAAGCATGGCAGATGAAATTCAATTTGAGTAAATGTAAGATTATGCACGCTGGACGGGTTAGCAGTAAACATAGGTATGAAATGGGTGGGCAGAAAATGGAGAAGATTGAAAAGGAAAGAGATTTAGGTGTCGTGGTAAACAATAGACTATCAGCGTCAGACCAGGTTGTAGAAGCTAGGAAAAAGGCACTTAGAATGCTAGGGGCCATTAACAGAAATGTTTCCTACAAGAGTGAAGAGGTAATAACAAAACTGTATTGTGCATACGTTAGACCACATTTGGAGTATTGTGTACAAGCCTGGTCTCCAACATATGAGAAAGATTGCTGGTTGTTAGAAAGAGTTCAAAAAAGGGCAACAAAAATGATTAATTGTCTTGGTAGTTTACCTTATGAAGATAGATTAAGGAAATTGGGTATGTTTTCACTTAGATATAGAAGGCTAAGAGGAGATCTAATTGAAGTCTTCAAATTTGTAAATAGTCAGCATTCTGGATATTTAAAGGGTATGTTTGAGTTCAATAGGGAAAATCGAGGTAGAGGTCATCAGCATAAACTCATTATGAAACAAAGTAGGACTAGGCTACGACAGTCATTTTTCAGTAGAAGGGTTGTAGGACATTGGAATATGCTACCAGGGGATGTCGCTGATGCAGTGACACTTGCTTCCTTCAAAATTAGATTAGATAAATACTTTACAGAGAAGGGATTAGTTCATAAATACTCGTGGGATTAGCCTTCTTTTATGCAGGTAGAGTAAGGTGATTTGAAGGGGCGAGACTGGTGGAGGGGGATGGGGGGGGGTGCAACCTCGGATGGGCCCAAGAGGCTCTTTGTTGCACTTTTCTTTTATGTCTTTATGTCTTTATACAGTTTTGAGGCCCGTCGCCTTAGAATCGCCTGCAACTTGGCAGGTAGATCCTCCTTGCCACGCTGAACACGAAAAACGTAAAATTAGTCTGGAACAATGGCTACTTTCAGAGTTATACCGTTTTAGAGATCTACAGTTTTGAGGTCCGTCGCCTCAGAATCGCCTGCAACTTGGCAGGTAAGTCCTCCTTGCCACGCTGAACACGAAAAACGTAAAATTAGTCTGGAACAATGGTTACTTTCAGAGTTATACCGTTTTAGATATCTACAGTTTTGAGGCCCGTCGCCTTAGAATCGCCTGAAACTTGGCAGGTCAAACCTCCTTGCCACGCTGAACACGAAAATCGTAAAATTAGCCTGGAACAATGGCTACTTTAAGAGTTATACCGTTTTAGATATCTACAGTTATGAGGCCCGTCGCCTCAGAATCGCTTGAAACTTAGCAGGTAGGTCTTTCTTGTCACACTGAACACGAAAAATATAAAATTAGCCTGGAACAATGGCTACTTTCAGAGTTATACCATTTTATATATCTACAGTTTTGAGACCCGTCGCCTTATAATCACCTGAAACTTGGCAGGTAAGTCCTCCTTGCCACGCTGAACACGAAAAACGTAAAATTAGTCTGGAACAATGGCTACTTTCAGAGTTATACCGTTTTAAATATAGTTTTGAGGCCCGTCGCCTTAGAATCGCCTGAAACTTGGCAGGTAAGTCCTCCTTGCCACGCTGAACACGAACAACGTAAAATTAATCTGGAACAATGGCTACTTTCAGAATTATACCGTTTTAGATATCTACAGTTTTGAGGCCCGTCGCCTCAGAATCGCCTGAAACTTGGCAAGTAAGTCGTCCTTGCCACGCTGAACACAAAAATCGTAAAATTAGCCTGGAACAATGGCTACTTTCAGAGTTATACAGTTTTAGAGATCTACAGTTATGAGGCCCGTCGCCTCAGAATCACCTGAAACTTAACAGGTAGGTCCTCCTTGCCACACTGAACACGAAAAACGTAAAATTAGCCTGGAACAATGGCTACTTTCAGAGTTATACCGTTTTAGATATCTAAAGTTATGAGGCCCGTCGCCTCAGAATCGCCTGAAACTTAGTAGGTAGGTCCTCCTTGCCACACTGAACACGAAAAATAGAAAATTAGCCTGGAACAATGGTTACTTTCAGAGTTATACAGTTTACCAGATGTACAGTTTTGAGGCCCGTCGCCTGCAACTTGGCAGGTAAGTCCTTCTTGCCACGCTGAACACGAAAAATGTAAAATTAGTCTGGAACACGGGCTACTTTTAAAGTAATTCTGTTTTCAGTTTTGAATGCCTGTCAGTTGAATATCCTGGCTAACTTGACGCGGAAAGCTTACAATTCCTGCGCTGTCGTTTCAAAATAATGGAAACAGACAACTGGTTGGACGCTTGATTCTGTGCCGGGGACCGGGGCTCAATCCCTCGGCGGGCCTCTGAAAAAGTCTGTCCGGCTCCCCATACCCTTCGGAACAGGGTGAGAGTTCCAATTAGCACCTGGGTCCCAAGAGGATACGGTGCTTGGTCCACAAACCAATTGGACGCTTGAGCCAAGAAGCTACGCGCCCTAACCCAACAACGGTTGCAAACCACCCTGCTTAGTACCCCGCGAATCTTAAAGGAAATAGTTCACCTTGAAATTTTTTTACCCAGCACGATTTGATTATATTTTTTAATACAATTTCTTTTCATATTGTCAAAAATGTCCTTATATCGCGCCGATTCAGGACAGAAGGCCGTATTTTTTTATTGTTTATCAAAACTATATGCATCCTCTCTGCGTCAGAGTCCTGACGTCACGCGAATGTAAACAATGGTTCAATTCGAAAGTAGTCGCGTAAAGATAGACTCGCATTGGAGATGTGCCAACCGGCGGTCGGCGATTCGCTTGCTAGCACCAGCTGCAAGCTGATTGGCTGATGGTATAGCCTCTACCCGGGCTAGAACTAGTACATCATTCTTTCGCCTGCACCGCATTCCTTCGCCAAAAACTCCAATATATTCGGCTGGAGAGTCTTTTCAGTCAAGAAAACTTGCAGATAGGGGTTTCCCAACACGGGCTACAAAACTGCTATCTCAGTTTAAAACTAATGTTGAAGGTGAACTATTTCCTTTAACCTAAACTGCCAAACCATAAATCGGACCAAGCTGATAGAAGATCATTGAAGTCGGGCGTCCTGGACCCAAGAGGCTATACGCCCTAGTCCACCAACAACATAACCCAACAACAACAACGCTACGCACCCTAACCCAACAACAACTACAACATACCTTAAACAACAGTGCGGCTCTTAAACTGGTACCTGGTACCTCCTGTCCTGCCCCCTGGTGGTATGACCTGGTACCTCCTGTCCTGCCCCTGGTGGTCTGACCTGGTACCTTCCTGTTCTGCCCCCTGGTGGTCTGACCTGGTACCCTCCTGTCCTGCCCCTTGGTGGTCTTATCTGGTACCTCCTGTCCTGCCCCCGGTGGTCTGGCCTGGCACCCTCCTGTCCTACCCCCTGGTGGTCTGACCTGGTACCCTCCTGGCCTGCCCCTGGTGGTCACCTGGTACCCTCCTGTCCTGCCCCCTGGTGGTCTGACCTGGTACCCTCCTATCCTGCCCCATGGTGGTCTTATCTTGTACTCTCCTGTCCTTCCCCCTGATGGTCTTATCTGGTACGCTCCTGTCCTGCCCCCTGGTGGTCTTATCTGGTACCCTCCTGTCCTGCCCCCTGGTGGTCTTATCTGGTACCCTCCTGTCCTGCCCCTTGGTGGTCTTATCTGGTACCCTCCTGTCCTGCCCCTTGGTGGTCTTATCTGGTACCCTCCTGTCCCCTGGTGGTCTTATCTGGTATCCTCCTGTCCCCTGGTGGTCTTATCTGGTATCCTCCTGCCCCCTGGTGGTCTTATATGGTACCCTCCTGTCCCCTGGTGGTCTTATCTGGTACCCTCCTGTCCCCTGGTGGTCTTATCTGGTACCCTCCTGTCCCCTGGTGGTCTTATCTGGTACCCTCCCGTCCCCTGGTGGTCTTATCTGGTACCCTCCTGTCCCCTGGTGGCCTTATCTGGTACCCTCCTGTCCTGCCCCTGGTGGTACAGTCTTATCTGGTAGCCTGCCCCCTGGCGATCTACCGTTGAACTTATGGTGCCTGACTGTTTCTGTTCCCTGGTGGCATCGAGGACGCATCTTTCCGTTTCGAGACGCTGGCAGTATTTTGACGTACCGCGTCCACGCGTCACCCATAGTTCAACACTGTCGGAGACCCGCTGCAGGGGAAATGAGCAGCTGTTCTCGATCATTTATACCACGATTGTGGGGTATTTTCCGACATCTCGCTTGAACGTATTGACATGTCTATATACGCCTGCTGTATCGTGCCGTGTGCTGAAACGCGCAGTTATATGTATAATCTAGAAACGCCGTATCTCGATTTGTAAAAATATGGCATATATCATCATAGCATTTACATGCCTTCGTTTTGGTGGCGCAGTCAGCCTTTGCGTATGGGTGGGAATATTGTTTATTGCGTGTGGGCGAGGTTGCGAGGGAGACCAGCGCCCGACCCGGGATGCCAGCGCATCGACAACACACCGTACAGATGGCGCGGCAATCGCCATCGCAAGAGCACGGATGGCGCAGAGATCGCGTCACACAGCAGATTTCCAGCGATCACCACCGCCGTTAGGGCCGTCTGGCGCCGCGGCCACAAACACAGCGGTCCGCGGCGGCGCGGCCGACTGTCACGGATCACCACTGCCGCCGCGGGGTGCCGAATAGTCGCCCTGCTGACCTCATCGTTATAGCCGCCGCCAGCCTCAGCATAAGGGTCGTCAGCAGCCTCCTCGTCAATGTACTTGCTGGCGTAGCTCTCATAGTCCTTCTCCTCGTACTGTTCTTCCTCCGGGTACTCCTGGCCGTAGCCGTCTCCCTGCTGGTCGTACGACGCGTCGGTGTCGTATCCCTCCTCCGAGTATCCCTGCTGCTCCTTTCCGTACTGGTTGTACTGGTTTAACTGGTCATGGTGGCCGCCGCCTCCGCCGCCTCGGCCGGCCGGCTGATGCTGCCCTCTACCGGCCGGATGACCTCGGGTCGGCAGACCGCCGCGGGTGGAAGGCTGTCCTCTGTTGGGCGGGTGGCCCGGCCCGAGGCGTGGCTCCGGTTATACTGAGGAAAGTAAGAAGTTCCAAAACTTTTAATTATGCTATTTCAGTTTGCATTTGTAATCAACATCGGTACGGTATGTAGCTACTTAACCCGACATTGACTAGGGTCTCAGCAGAACGCCATTTACTGGGGGAGGGGGAGGGGGCGTTAAACGCCCCCTGGTTATCTTCCGAACCAATCATCGCAGCCAGACGCGCAAGGCGGCAATCAAAAGCTCTCAATGAGATGAGTCTAAAGCATACTCAAACATTTCAAAGTGAGGTCAAATGTCAGGTCAAGGTCAGGTCAAAGGTCAAAATATACGTATTTGAGTTTATGGGCTATACCTGCCATATAAAGCCTTCGATTACGACTATGACCACCGAAAGTCCTGCCTACACATCTCGTATGAGCCAAAGTGAGATTGTTGGCCAAGGTCAAGGTCAGGTCACAAGGTCACTATGCTCAAAATATCTACGAGTCATGCAACACATGTTTTATGAGTTATTTTCCACGTATAATTCGATAATGATAAGTCATTTTTCCACCTGACTTCATTTACGTGAAGTTAATGTCAAGTTCAGGTCAAGTTCAGGTCACTGAAGGAAACAATTTCCAATTTATAAATCTGAATAAAAAGGCATGTTTCTAGACCAGTTTTGTCTCAGAAATACAGCGGTGCATTTATTTGTCTGTATCGGGTCAATAAAAGCCAAACAACGCAATTTTTAAATATGACGTCATGTGTTACCCATACTTTAGATGCCATTAGTCAGTCCAAATTTGTGATATCATTCTGAAATTTGGTATGGTAGTTTCCCATATGTGGTTCTCTGACATATATTCCAGCTTTTTGAATATCTTCGAAAATTGTATTTTGTGGGCATCCTCCCCACCCAAAAAAAAGTGTTTGCATTCTTTGGGGTCAAAAACCAAAATGTTCAAAATTCCGAGATAGCCATGTTGTAGCCCTTGTCATTTGCTATCTTTTGACGTTTTTGGATTGCATTTTTCTCATTATATGGCATTTGTACGGTCTGTTACATTTTAGCTGATTTTGGTGTAATCGTGTGTAGTGACGTCACTAATTTCGATATAACTCGAAATTGTTCAACGAAATTGGTTTATTTTTTCACAGAAGACGTCAAATAAATGTAGAAGAAGGTACCCGAAGTTTGACGTTGATTGCGCTATTGGTTTTTTACCTATTACGAAAATTCATCAGGAGGGGGGAGGCGTTAAATGCCCACCCCCGTCAATGGTGGGTTAACGACGCATCTGCCAGGAAAGCCTAAGCGTCGCGAACGCCACGGCAACCGCAGCATTTTATGGTGGCCCGAAAGGGATGGTGTCCGGACACACCAGGAACCAGTCGGCTCCAAAACGCACACCTTAGCTGAGGTACACCAATCCCATTCTTAAATGACATCGCCTACCACAAGTTAACATTTAACAAGTTTCAATGGTTGTACACCGTGAGACCCGTGAGAGAGAAAAAAAAACGTGAGACCTGTGAGTAGTCAATTCAGGTAAGTGGGGTTCCGCACGTGACCTGTGACCTGTGAGCTAAGGCCGACTGGATGCCACGGACTTACTCAGCTGAGGCACATCCTGTGTGCGTTCCGCAAATATGTGTCGACGTCTGTCCCGATGTGAGTCACCAGTTCAAGTGACTGCATGTCCCGCTGGCTCCCTTCCGTCGCGCCAGGCACGAGATGCAGAATTGCCCGATGGTCGCTACGTCCGGTCTGGAAGCGTTTATAATGCACTGTAACGGTTCAGTAACGACATTTACCACATGCTGAGATATCCTTTTGACATTAGCACGTGCTTTTGGGAAAAGCTTTCGGCCCGCTGCGGCTAATGTTGAAGATCAAAGGACAAGATTTTGACCTAGGTCATTTTGATTTTCCCAGACAGATTTAACAATATTGAGAGCGGGAGTAAAAAACAGAAGCACATACGATATTTTTCATAGCAGAGCATTGTTGAAACAATTGCAGACTCTGGCGCTATTGATACCAAAACGCCAGATATATGTCGCGTTTCCAATCAAAATGCAGGCGGGTCATTGCGAATTTCTAGGTCAGTTTGGCGTATTAACTACAGAAACATATCGGTACATTGTAGAAGGTGTTTATTGCTGCAAAACACATTTGAGCGACTGATGACAGAGAACATGCAGTGAATCAAAAAGATCATGGAAGCTTGGGTAATTATTCGTTTTTTTTTAGCTTAAAATAAGTTTCAAAATATGATTTTTTAGATTAAAATAAGGCCTTCCAATCACTTGTTCTACATGCAGTGAATTGTTGTTGTCTCAGCTCTCCCCATTGCTCTTCCTTATTTCAGTCAAAAACGAGCATAGAAGTGCGTTCAGTGCAGTTGTGTTGAAATTTTCCAGAATTTCGCCTTTCTGTTTGTTGCAGTGTTCTTTGAGACGTTTGATCCAGTGCTCGGTTTTTCTCATTGTTTCTTCACTTCGGCTAGACCCGATAAGCTTCCTCACTCTATCTTCTGACGTTCCTAGGTTCTCATTGTCTGATATTTGAAAGCCTAAATATGGAGGAAAAAATTATCTTTCGATATGGGTGCCATTCTCCATACTTCATAAGCAGAAGAATTACTTTAAGAAGTCTATAATTCAGGCACAATCTACAACGCGGAAACGGCATGTGGTAAATATCTTCCCTCCCTTGTGCTTGGCAAATTATGCAATATTGACCTCGTTTTTTTTTTGCTTCGTACCTCGGGCCTACCGGCCCTCGGTCCTCCGCATAAAACAACCTCTGTAAATATTGCAGAATTTTATTGCAGAATTTGCAGAATTGCAGAAATTATTTTTTTTATAATACAATGATAAAACACTGGCACCTAGACCCAGATGCACACGACCACATCACATGTACCGAAACAAACAGACACCATTCTGTTTTTCACAGTGTTGTGGAAATCGTCTGATCCAAAGTTCCGCTTTTCTATTCGTTTCTGCACTGCGGCTTGATTCAATAAACTTCCTTATTTTGTCGTCTTCGGACTCTTCTTCATCATCTGACACATTAAATCTCAAATACCAAGGATGATTATTTTTCTTTAAATCTCTAATAGAGTCCATAGGTATCTGTTCAAGTTTCTCTACTCGATCTAAACGGCATGTAGTAAATATCTTCCCACCCAAGGCCCTACATACTTTCCCACCCTTGGGCTGGGCAAATGCTGTTTTATTTACCTCAGCTTTTTTGCTACGGACCTCGTGCCTACCGGCACTCGGTCCTCCGCAAAAAAAAATCTGTAAATAAAAAGCATTTTCCCAGCACCGGGTGGGAATATATAGGGTATGACGGCAAACCAGTAAAAAATACACCAAAGACCACCTGACAATTTTTGCAGCATATATTGGAAAAATCATGTAAAACATAAATGAGTAAGGGCACGATGCCCACCTAAAAAAGCACGTCCCGGATGTAGTCCCTCATGTGGTGTTTATTGAACGGCCGGCTGCTGCCAGTGGTCACAGTGGTCGCATGATGGCAGACGTGTAGACCGCACGAGGACCCGTCATCCTGTTTGGGCGTGTTGTCGGGTACAACCAGACACCAGTCAACCCATTCTGCAGGATGGACGACTTGAACCAAACGCTGCACCAGCTTGACGTCGGGGGCATCTGGTTGACCATACAGTGAGTCCAGGTGAACGATGCGCTTGAGTGGAACGAGCACGATGAACAGCGCCCAGTGAATACCGTGCCGGTTATAGGGCATGATCCAGATTTTCCCCTTATCGGCATGATACATCAGCAGACGCCGACACATGTCCTCTTCGAGCAGGTGTGTTCGCATCGTAAGGTTTACACCGTACCAGAATGTCGCAAGCGAAAACACTGCAGGATGACTTGATAAGGCTCGGATGTACGGGTTGATTATGTCATCAGTCAACCATCCACGGTCCACATGACCCGCCAGTCGACCCAAGGCTTCTTCATCCAGCCTCTCGCCTAGTGTTGCGGCTTCTTCATCCAGCCTCTCGCCTATTGTTTCGGATTTTTCAGCGAGTTTGAATGGGGCCCTGACCGGGGTTGAATGGTGGGGTCGTTTGGCCTCTTTGGCGCTCCTGACCGGATGCTTTCCCGGAACCTGATCCTTGCCCGGCTTGACAGAATCCCTGACCCGGGCGGTTATAGCTTGGCAATGTACACGTTCACGGTGTGGACGGTTCAAGGTGGCCAAGGTGACCAATGAACCAGAGCCAGCAGGTCTTGTGGCCGTCCCGGTCCGGTCCGTCCCGGTCACCAGCTTGTCGAGAACGACGCGTCGTGTACCAGCGGCAGGCTCCTGGAACTGCTCTGGATCTGGCGGGCAGCTGCGGTCCGCGGCAGGTCTCGTTGGAACGACGCGTCGTGTACCAGCGGCAGGCTCCTGGAACTGCTCTGGATCTGGCGGGCAGCTGCGGTCCGCGGCAGGTCTCGTTGGAACGACGCGTCGTGTACCAGCGGCAGGCTCATGGAACTGCTCTGGATCTGGCGGGCAGCTGCGGTCCGCGGCAGGTCTCGTTGGAACGACGCGTCGTGTACCAGCGGCAGGCTCCTGGAAATGTTCTGGCTCTGGCGGGCGGCTGGCCGACATCGGAGGCATGCTGATGTGCGGTGGGTGATGCCTGGACGGGCGGCTGGCCGACATCGGAGGCATGCTGATGTGCGGTGGATGCCTGGACGGGCGGCTGGCCGACATCGGAGGCATGCTGATGTGCGGTGGGTGATGCCTGGACGGGCGGCTGGCCGACATCGGAGGCATGCTGATGTGCGGTGGATGCCTGGACGGGCGGCTGGCCGACATCGGAGGCATGCTGATGTACGGTGGATGGTGCCTGGACGGGCGGCTGGCCGGCATCGGAGGCATGCTGATGTGCGGTGGATGCCTGGACGGGCGGCTGGCCGACATCGGAGGCATACTGATGTGCGGTGGATGGTGCCTGGACGGGCGTCTGGCCGACATCGGAGGCATGCTGATGTGCGGTGGGTGATGCCTGGACGGGCGGCTGGCCGACATCGGAGGCATGCTGATGTGCGGTGGATGGTGCCTGGACGGGCGGCTGGCCGACATCGGAGGCATGCTGATGTGCGGTGGATGGTGCCTGGACGGGCGGCTGGCCGACATCGGAGGCATGCTGATGTGCGGTGGATGCCTGGACGGGCGGCTGGCCGGCATCGGAGGCATGCTGATGTGCGGTCGATGCCTGGACGGGCGGCTGGCCGACATCGGAGGCATGCTGATGTGCGGTGGATGGTGCCTGGACGGGCGGCTGGCCGACATCGGAGGCATGCTGATGTGCGGTGGATGGTGCCTGGACGGGCGGCTGGCCGACATCGGAGGCATGCTGATGTGCGGTGGATGGTGCCTGGACGGGCGGCTGGCCGACATCGGAGGCATGCTGATGTGCGGTGGATGGTGCCTGGACGGGCGGCTGGCCGACATCGGAGGCATGCTGATGTGCGGTGGATGGTGCCTGGACGGGCGGCTGGCCGACATCGGAGGCATGCTGATGTGCGGTGGATGGTGCCTGGACGGGCGGCTGGCCGACATCGGAGGCATGCTGATGTGCGGTGGGTGATGCCTGGACGGGCGGGGGCGGTCCCACCGGCTGGCGTTCAGGTGGATAGGAACTGCGTTCCAACAGCCTCAGCACACGCCTGGAACATCGGAATTTGGATGGGGGGGGGGGGGAGGATGGAACATGGACGGGGTTGACGGAGCGTAACCAAGGCATACCAATCAATGTTTTTTTTTTAAAATAAATAATTGTATTGATTAGCAGGCACATTTCTCGGTTACAGACAAACATTGTTTGTTTCATTTCACAACTCATCGGCAACCCCCGCCCGCGCCGCCTCGCGTTTTACAGCGGCTCCCGTTCGCGAAGCGGCGCCCCCTCGCCATCGGCCCTGCAGCACATGCTGAGGGCCGGTCTCGGGTTAGCCCGGGTGGGGAAAGGGCGGGGGCCTATAGCACGGCCCAGCGACCCCGCCGGCCGGCCACACCCACAGACACAGGCGAGTTTTTGTTATCATGATACACATACTATACACATGCATACACATGACACACTATACACATGATCCACATGTATTCATACAATGTCTACTGAAAGCATAACACATGTAACACCATACATCGCAGTGCGTGTCACACCCACGTCACATTTCCCTCACCGTCTAACAAAGGGAGACACTTTTTATTATGGTGATATAATTGCCCTCTATTGCGAGCAGATAACCGTTCTGCCGCGAAATGACTGCGTAACACACATCAAACCGTGCATATTTATGTCGTCCTTTCCTTGCATCTTAGCCTGATATATGTATTGCTTGCACACTAGTATGACAATATTAAGTATTTTAGGGCCTCTTGTTTTGCCAAATATCACGTCTCTTGGGGATATCTGTAGGCATTCACCCCGCATTCTGTCATTTAGGTATTGTCTTACGCTAGCCCATACCTGTTGGACCTCTCTGCAATTGAAGAAGAAATGCACTAACGTGTCGAGCTCACCGCAACTAACACAATTTGAACTTTCCACAATGCGCCTATGATGTAGAAATTTCTGCGTGGGTATACACCTATGCAGAACTCTGTACTGTTTTCAACATTAGGAGTATTGCATAATTTGTCTGTGGCTGTATATAACACTATGCTTTATATTATCATGAAAAATAAAAAAAATCCAAAAAAAACTAACAAACAATAACACAAAACTGGCAATTAAATCGGAAGCTCATCGATGCACATCGACGGCGACCTATTTAGCGTCGGCGATTTGTCTACAAAGTCATTGTCATGCTTCTCGGCGCACTTAACCATTGTGGCGAGTTGTTCCTGATTAGTATACCCAAGTCCCGTAGCAGGCTTTGTTAATGACGTCACTGGTGCCATTCTTGTGTAGCATTGCAAAATATATCTGATTTTGAGTTGAAAGCTAATTAAAGACTTATTCAAATTATTGTTTTTAAGTTTGAATTTTCTTGTTAATCATTATTAAAGGTATTTTATTACTGTATTTCATAGCAGTTGACACTTCAGAAACTTGTGACGTAATAATATTGTATCCAATATGCATTTCCCTCACCTTTTGCTATTGTGGCGCAGTACCCAGTGCTTTGCGAATACTAGCTTGCCTGGGGTTCAATTCATTCCGCCCTTATTTTATTCGAGCTGGTATAGTTTGCATGTTGTTGTTATTCATGACTTATACTGATAGTCAGTCATGCATCACGGATGCTTCACGGATTGCTTCACGGATCAGAGCGCTGCTTGAACGCACGCTAGTAGCGCTTTCGTTATCCATGGCAACCAGGCGTGAGCCAATGAAAAGCCAGAACGTATTCCCTTTCTGGCTTTTCATTGGCTGACGCCTGGTTGCCATGGAGAACGAAAGCGCTACTAGCGCTACTAGCGTGTGTCCGAGCAGCGCTCAGTTTGATCGGAAACGTCACAGAGCCTCCAAAAATGCCGCACTCGATGTAAACAATGGTAGGGAAGGGCGAATTTGTCAATGACCTTCATGAAGTACACAAGGTACTTGTTTTGTATTTTTTCCAAACATACAACTGTGAATTTGGGAATAATTTTATTTAATTCTTAAATTTAAATAAAATAATTTTAAAACCATAACGGTAGCCTAAGCAATTGTTGCTAACAAAATCAAAAGGTCATTATTTCCCTTTAAACATTTTAACCCTTATATCTTTTAATGCTACAAAGGCATCACCTACTTTCAATTCAATCTCGTCTCTGTCTGTGTCTAAACAGCGTCTGTTACTTGACCTGCGTATGATTGATTTCCACTCATCTGGGATGGCTTTCAGAAGTCCATAATGTTCCAAAAAGCTCAATCCATGATTAGGAAAATCATGATTGATGGCAGCCAACGATAAAGGGCGCCCATTCAAATCATATAGATCACCAATCATGCGGATTCCTGCACCGTACGATTTCGTGTAAAATGCTGGTTTACCTCCTATCCGCACGTACAATTAAGTAAGTCCATTCCATATTATTTCTTTAATCACTAATTCAACGTCAGCTGGCTGTTGTTTGTAAGGTTGAATCCATCGCAACAGTTCCTGATAAAATTGACTTATTGCTAGTTTCTCAATCATTACATTACTTAATCTACTCCGAATTAAATACTGTAAGTGGTCCTATGCGTGTACTGTAAGTGGTCCTATGCGATTCTGCAAAAGTGTGTACCACTTTGCATCTGATTTGTTCCACATTCAATTTAACCATGATAGCCGCAAATCCTTGTATAATGTCGGGACATGAGGGCTCGCTAATCCGCCATCATCAATGGGCTGTATATTACCTTCTGAGCAACCTTCGGAGGACGTCCTCTCCAGATGAACTTTTGAATGAGACCCTGGATCAGTCAAAGTTCAGCCTGGATGATATCTATTGATGCTGAGAGATAAACCAATTGAGACACTGCTAAGGATATCGCAACTGTGATTCGACCTTTTATGGTAAGTTGCCTTTGATTCCAACAGTTGAGCGTTTTTTCCCTCAATTTTGCTGACAATAGGCGTCACGTTATCATCCATAACATCACCAGATGAACTGAAAGTGATTCCAAGAATGTTAACCTTTTGAGACGGTCTCCTATCACACATATAGTAGCCTCTGACTGAGCTGTCTCGCCAAGCCACATAAAGTGACATTTCTCCAAATTCAGTTAAAGCCCGGAAGCTTCCTCAAAGCGGTTCATTACACTCAGTGCGCTGAAAGCGGATCGCTCGTCTTTGACGAATATCGTCGCATCATCCGCATATTGAGATAGTTTTATTTCAATATTGCTCAATACAATCTCATTTACATTTGTATCGCTTCTGAGTTTAATAGCCATCATGTCTACAGCTAGTGCAAATATAATTCGATAACGTCTGCTATTATGCGTATATTTTCGCCTATATATCGACCCGGGAGCGATCCCGTCTGGTCTGATGATATCAGCAGATGAATCACTCGCGTCATGCGAATAGCAATTACCTTAGCAATAATCTTATAGAGAACATCGAGCAGGCAAATAGGCCTCTTGTTCTGTTTTTTTTACATTTTCTAATCTGCCTTTTTCGGAAGCAAAATAATGACACCACGCCTTTGCGAAACGTGTAGTCCATGCTCGGCTGCATCGTTCAAGTATTGCACTGCTAAGGGGCCTAGGCTATCCCAAAAATACTTTTTAAAAAATCCGCTGTAAAGCCTGATATGCCTGGTACCTTGTTCTTAGCCATTAGCTTAAGCGCAGCTCTACATTCATTTGTAGTGAACACGCCCTCGCAAGTGTTTTTATTTATTTATTTATTTATTTAACATCATCGCCGACGGGGTGAACCATTTATGGGCGAAGTCACACAGGTAAAACCATCATCAGTGCGCATGTCATCATCAGACAACTGCGGACAATGGACCGTGCTCAAAACGTCGTCTATCGTAGCTTCGCTTATGTCCTTTTTGGCGTATATTCTACTTAGGTGTGACACACAAGCATTCATAAATCATAATGTCATTTTTGGTGTTAATAATGCGCCCGTCAGACAGCTGAAGCATGTGTATCGCCTTTTGAGGCGACTCGCGTCGCTATAACCGGATAAAGTAGCCAGATGGTTTTTCACCGAGCTCCATCCACTTAGATCTACTTTGTAGCATCGCTACTTTAGCACGCCTAAGTTCAAACTCCTCCAATTCCGCTCTGAGGCATGTATGCTGCTTTTCTACGTCCTCACATGGCGCTCGCGATAACATATCTTCTAGCTCTGCAAGCCGTCAACAAGTTCGGTTTCCTCTCGTCTTTGTGCTGCCACTTTCTGTTTACTCATACGCATACTGGTTTATCTCAAATTGCAGAGCAGGAGATTTATATGTGTGCCTTTGCTGTCTATGCTTTCATAAGCCTCTACACATTGCGTTGCCTTTTCTATCTCGAGCTTTACTGCTGCCACAAAGTCGCTGTTGTCTAATACACAGTTATTGAAGCGTCATATAGGTCTACAAAGAGCGCAGAGACGGTCCTGCTGTACGTGCCGACGGTCTTCACAACATACGTAGGTTTGTGTAATCACCGAACCAGGTACCTCGTCTTTTTTGCATTATGTTTATTACCAAAGCTCATACTCAACATATTTGTCTCGTTTGTGTGTCAGTGTGCATATGTGTGTCAGCGCGACGTATGCCTAAACATGCATACATTAATTGCGTTTGGTGCCGGAACTCATGATAGGTTGGCAAAACATGGAGTGGAACTTGATTACCTTTTGAAGCCTTCGTCACGTCCGAAGCGGACACGATAGGCATTTGCCAATTTATTCGCCTTCCCCGTCTGGCGACCACCGTTTCTGGATTTCAGCTCGTCTTTGGCCACTTGCAGCCAGAATCCACGTCCCAGGTTGGTCGTGTTGGCCGGATGGTCGGGTACGCGGCGCTTCAGCAGCAACTGACGACACACATAGGCACCAGCATTAAAGGGACATTGCCACCTCGCAGGCCAATATGTTTTTTTTTGTGTGTATCGGTCGATTAAGCGTGTCCGATTTCACCTGCAAAATTTGGTTCCCGAAACTCCCCCTATTAGATCAAAACATACATTTGTACCACTCATGCTTGCCAAGCATTCGTAAAGTTGGAGTCGCCACATCACTATTTATAATCACTTCTTCGCGGACTTTTCTTTTCTTTTGAATGTTGCAAACTCAACATCACCATTCCGTCAGTACACTTCAAGATTAAAAAGTGTATGCAGTTGATTATATTGTCAACAACCTTAGCCTCTTTCATAATAAAACAGCAAGAATTGCTATGGCTCGACTTTGGGACCGTAGGAGTTATGTCACCTATACCTTATAACACAGATATACTTTTCAAGGTCAAGTCTCGGCGAATTCGTACGCTTCGGCTTGGGGCGGGCGCCAATACCACAGCCAAACTGGATGAGAGCGGCCATCATGAATCTAGTACTGAGCACAGCTGGGACCAACGTTTTGGAGTCAGAAATAAATACAAAATGCTTTGCCGATACACTGCTTTAGGTGCTGCAGGAGCAAGTTTGAGCTTGAGCATACATGATTGTTGATCCCCACCATTCATTTAAGTTGCTTTTTAGAAATCCTCCGGAGGTGGCAATATCCCTTTAATATTATTATGTATTGCCATACTCTACTGACAATACTACACACCAGCATGAGTGGAAAATGGTTGGCAAAGTTGGCCCGGCCCATTTGCCCGAGTACTTCGACTGGTGGCCGCGGGGGGGGGGGGATTGAAAAAGCTATGTGCATATGATGCGGATTCGTCCTATATCAGTGCATTAATTAAACCGCCTCCAATCGAACAGCCCAGGTTTGTTTCTCAATGGAAACACAATTAAAAAGAATAGTGTTATCCAATGTTCAACCAACCTTCTGTGGTTATGGTTATGGTTATACATGTAGTAAGTACTAAAAAAAAATCACTTAAAAGTGCAAAAATAGCTATCATGTAAAAAGCAACATGAAGCATCGCAAAACAACTTGACAAATACCGCATGAGGCTGGTACAAAATTTTCAGCCAAACCGAGGTGTTTTAGTTTATTTTGATCTCGCTCTTCGAGCTCGGCAGCTGCTGAGTGACCGCTGAACATGCGTGGAGCGTAACGGTTCCCGCAGCGGCGAGAGGGTGTACCGGGTAGGCCTGCCGCAAGGCGGAGTTCTCTCCAGATCTTGTTCCTGTTGTGGTCGGCACCCCTTGTCGCAGCGCTCCAGGCCTCCCTGGCACCACGG
Source organism: Chirona hameri (assembly GCA_036785665.1). Taxonomy (NCBI): domain Eukaryota; kingdom Metazoa; phylum Arthropoda; class Thecostraca; order Balanomorpha; family Balanidae; genus Chirona; species Chirona hameri. Next base: position 77,437 of record JAXIVJ010001454.1, on the reverse strand, counting down.
CGTTCTTATACGCCGACGTCACAGCCGCGCTCTGCACCGGCAACACCAACACAGTCGCCAAGGAGCGAGCCCAGCACGCCGCTGACGCCCTGGTCAAGTGGGCCCGTCAGGCCAAGATGACGGTGGCTTGAGAGAAGACCCAGGCGCTAGTCCTCTCCCAGTGGTTCCGGGACGCCGCCGACTGCACAATCAAGGTCGCAGGGAAGGCGGTGACCGCGGAAGACCACCTCCAGCTGCTGGGCGTCACCCTGGATCGACTGTTATACAGCGGCCCTCACTGCCGCATGCTCAGGGTGCGCGTGCGCCCGCGCGTCAGACACCTGCGCCAGCTGACGGGCAGAACCTGGGGCTCGAGGAGCGCCAGCTGCGAGCCGTGGCCAACGGCTACGTACGCGGTGCCCTCCAGCACGCCGCGGTGGCCTGGCTGCTGGCAACCCCACCCACCCACGTGGAACTCCTCGAGCGGGAGATGCGCGCTACGGCGTGCGTGATCACTGGCTGCCCGCTTCCACTCGGCCCATTTATTGATGGCAGAGGCCGGCCTGACCCCGGTGGCGGTGCAGCGCCAGGAGCTCACCGCGCGCTTCCTCGCGAAAGCACACGTCCTGCCGCCTGAGGACCCGCTCCGGAGAGGGGGCGGAGAGCAACCCCCCCCCCCCCCCCCGACACTAATAGGGAGAACGAACGGCTATAGGCACTTTGGAATCAAGTGGCACAGTCACACACAGTAGCGTAGCCGGGGGTGGGAGGGGTGCATTGATGTAAAAATCACCCCCCTCTAGAGGGTCCGGGCCCACGAAGGTCCAGACCCATGCAGTTCGGGCCAAGCGCCACTCCAGAATTGGATCTGCGATAGGGGTCCGGACGGAACCCCACAGCTGGGTCCGCGCATCAAAAATATCGAAAATAAAATTTTCCCTAAGCAAAAACAAAATGTAAAACAAAAAAACCCTATCCTCAAATTGCACTCACCCCTTCCCCTGGAGCAAATCCTGGCTACGCCCCTGGTCACGCAGCATTGGAAAGGGTGACACTGCAGTGCTAACAAAGTGCAACTGCGCTCAGGTATTCTTTTACGTTACGCTTTGGATTAGCGTAAAGTTCTGGTTACAAGGTCTGGGGCCCTCGTAACCAGAACGTAACAGCGGGGGGGGGGATGCCGAAACGGCGTAAGGTAATTTATGGACGGCCCCTAACGCCAGTGTCATCGGCTTATGCAATGGACAGTTCAATTAAATTAGATCGCTCTTTATCATATATTTCCATATCAGAACGTAGCAGCGGGGGGGGGGGGGGGGGGGATGCCGAAACGGCGTAAGGTAATTTATGGACGGCCCCTAACGCCAGTGTCATCGGCTTATGCAATGGACAGTTCAATTAAATTAGATCGCTCTTTATCATATATTTCCATATCAGAACGTAACAGCGGGGGGGGGGATGCCGAAACGGCGTAAGGTAATTTATGGACGGCCCCTAACGCCAGTGTCATCGGCTTATGCAATGGACAGTTCAATTAAATTAGATCGCTCTTTATCATATATTTCCAGTCTCTAATCAGGTCTGCAAGTCATGACCCCACAAATGATCTGACCTCTAGAAGTTGACCCTGTGACCTGAGGGAGCTGAGGATGACAAAATGAAATATGGGCACCAGATCACCATGTAGACCGAATTTCGTGAGAATCTGAGACATGAGGGTGCTTGGGGTGCGACGGTTTGTCCTGGAATTGCCCATAGATTAAAGGAAACGGTCCTCCGGAGCTATCAACTTGGCCCGGATCGCCAAGCACAGTTGGGACTGGCTGGAACATGCGGTGGTGACGTGGCTACCGGCCCACCTGGATGTGCTGCAGTGTGAGCGCCTCCCTGTCCTGCTGCAGGCGCTCTGTCAGCTTCACACGCCGCTGCACCCCAGCCTTGTTGATTACCTGGAAGAAACACACAGACATGAAACACACGAGCGGTGGTGTAGTAAAGGGGACCATGTCCTGGCCCACACAGGTCTGATCCCACGCAAGAAGTCCATGCCCATGCAAGTCCAGGAGAAAGTACACTCTGACGGCAGGGGAAAACGGATGGGGGTATAAGGTCACTGACCTCGTCCGGGGTTATGGGCGGCGGTATCATGGTGAGGTCAATAATGTCCCGGTCGGCATACAGGGCTCCGTCCTGCAGAACCGTCTCGCTCGTTCCGTTCGCCTTCTGTAGCACCTCCCGACAACGACACGGAACAGTGGCTACTGGCTAGTACAGTATTGGGCACAGTGATACAAGTACTGTCGGATCGATTGCCTATTCGAAATGGATAACAGCGATCCAGGTGAACACAGACTACACGAACAAACTTTGAACGTTTAGCTCAGAAACGTCTGAAAGCTGTTACATAAGATACGATTGGAGACGGTTCAGCATTAGGATTAAACGTTCAATCATCTTACAACTCTTGGCTTTGAAGCATCGTCAAAAGTTGCAGCTGTTACATCAACACCGAACGTTGAAATACTGGCTGGCTAACATCATAGTACCCTAGGCATACGACGAATCCTATTGAATGATTTGGTGAAGTTCAACCGTTTAAATGGAACATGAGTATCCATCGATGCTTTACAAGTTAGAGTAGCTGTGCAGCAGGAGTCTCAGGTGTTCCCGCGCTTTAACCCTTCCCGCCATACCTTCTGCTGATCGTTGTTGTTGTTGTCTACTGAAAGTGTCTGCTGATCGTCTGAGGCGCTGTCGGGACTGAGCAGACCGAAGCTAGCGCCAGCGGCGGCGGGTTTCTGAGACATAGTTTGGTGCGATCTCCGGTAGGGCGAGCCAGTGGGCGTGGACAGCGAGTCCGTGTCACTCTCAGAGTGGTCCATGTCAGGCAGCTTGATGCCCTTCACCCCGTCCAGACGGTCCTTGGACATCTGATACACAGGTGACATGCTGAGCTTGTAGTAATGCATGCTAGCACACTAATTATTCGAATGGAAAGCTATTAATGACCAAATAATAATCTTATAAATACAATCAATTTAACACTATTCCGAACTTATACACCTTTCAGACTTCTCACCGAAATTGCTTTTCATAACTTATTTCACCAAAATATCAAAATATCTAAATAAACGGTTCAAACAAGCGGTTGATTAATTTCCATTAAAACAAAATTAATCACAATATATTCGTTGAAGAGTGGTGTTAATTGTTCTACGTTACATAATTATACCACGCAAGAAAGAAGGCTACACCTCAAATCCACGCTTATCGACCATCCATTCGCCTTCGCGTCATCGCCGTTCCGCGTACTGTTGACGTCGGCAGTGAGCACAATACCCCGCGGGCCACCATCCATCCCGCCTCGGTACCATCCCGCCTCGGTGGTACGGTGTTCCGATAGTGAATTTTACAAACAGCCGGGTCGGCCCAGCCCCCGCTCAGTGCCATTTACCCCCCCCCCCCCCCCCCACCCACCCACCCACCCACCCACCCACCCACCCACCCACCCACCCACCCACCCACAGACAGACAGACAGACAGACAGACAGACAGACAGACAGACAGACAGACAGACAGACAGACAGACAGACAGACAGACAGACAGACAGACAGACAGACAGACAGACAGACAGACGGGCACAGACGGGCACATACGGGCACACAGACGGACACACAGACGGACACACAGACGGGCACACAGACGGGCACACACGCGCACGCGCACGCGCACGCGCACGCGCACGCGCACGCACACGCACACGCACACGCACACGCACACGCACACGCACACGCACACGCACACGCACACGCACACGCACACGCACACGCACACGCACACGCACACACACACACACACACACACACACACACACACACACACACACACACACACACACACACACACACACACACACACACACCATGCTGAGGCGCCGGCGCCGGAAGACGCTGAAGCACCACCAGGGGGCAAAAATTGAGAGAAGTTGGTGTCATTCATGTACCCTTTACATGTACCCTTGTCTGGCAAGTTTCGTGGATTTTCCTTTCCGGACGCTGCCTATCCATGCTGCTGATGGTGATTATTTGTGCTTTAATGTGCCGAAACTGCCGAGGTTACATGGCGCCCACGCCTACCTGTGAGCTGAGCAGCGCTGCCTACCTGTGATATAAGCAGCAAACTGTCGCTATGTGGACGCTACCTACCTGAGATATAAGCAGCAGACTGTTCCCGCTTATCTGCGATATAAGCAGCGGTCTGCTTACCTGTGATATCAGCAGGAGACTGTCGCTGTGTTTGAGCGGCCCGAACGCGGCCTCGGATTCGGATCGTCAAAGGTCCAAAGGAAGAGACTCAGCATCCTCGGCATCGGCATCGGAAGGCCGTGACGAAGTCAGGTAGATCTCAGCGTCAGCCACCAGCTGCCGCATACCGGCCAGACGCTCAATCACCTGCGGGAAGACGAGGGTCAGACGGGGCCAGACTGGATCAGACAGGGTCAGACAGCGTCAGACAGCGTCAGACAGCGTCAGACAGCGTCAGACAGCGTCAGACAGCGTCAGACAGCGTCAGACAGCGTCAGACAGCGTCAGACAGCGTCAGACGAGGTCAGACGAGGTCAGACGAGGTCAGACGAGGTCAGACGGGGTCAGACAGGGTCAGACAGGGTCAGACAGGGTCACACAGGGTCAGACAGGGTCACACAGGGTCAGACAGGGTATGATAGGGTCAGATGACGTTAGAGCCTAACCTTATTACAATGTTGTGTTTGTAATCCAACATTGATATGACATTGAATCCCAATAATGATAAAATGTTGGCTTCGGATGTCAATGCAATATTGAATTCCAATGTCGATACAACCAAACAAGTGGCTAACATCAATATTTATTCAATATTTGACAGGCCCATGCAGGAGAGGTCTGAGACCACACAGGAGGCTCAGACCTCTCCTAAATTGGATTTGCAATAGGGCCCAGGCCCTCGCAGGGGCTGGGCGCCACATAGACTAGTAGCTGTGGCGCCCTTGTACCCAGCAAAGTTTTAGAAAAGGTTATCAGGAAAACAATCATGGACCATTTAGAGACCAAACAAATTCTGAGCAAGCACCAACACAGATTTCGGTCTGGGAGATCACGCCTCACACAGCTGTTATAATATTTCCTCGAACTTGAAGATGCCATAGATGAAGGTGACTGTGTTGACACAATCTACCTATACTGTAGAAAAGTGTTTGATACGGTCCCACATGACCATCTTATGGTAAAGTTGAAGGGAGTAGGGGTAGAAGCAGGGGCAGAGCCACCAGGGTGTGTGCAGGAGGGGAAGTCGCTCCCCTGTCGTTGGGCAAACATATTTTTGCCCCCGTCATTTAAGGAGGCCCTCTATGCTCCAAAGAGGCCCTATCTCAAATGTTGTTATAAGTTTGGTTTATTATTGGAAAATACATCAGCGTTGAAGGCTGTGCCATTTTATTATACCAAGGCATACCATATAGGTATACCAAACACCATATTTTCTAGGGAACAATGTGCTAGCACTGGAACCATCACCCCATTCTGAGCGCTGATGTCAGGTTGACTTGTTCAAAGGGCTCACCAAGGAAATTGAACCCTGATCACTGTCTCTGCAAGCAGGTGTTCTACCACTGAGCCAACTTGCCAACTGTCAGCAATACTGTGTAGGTACAAAAGCAATTAAAACCAAAAATTACATGTTCGCTCAGACTGGCAAAGAGTATGGAGCGGAGTGCCCAGGGCAGCATCCTGGGGCCAACTCTGTTCCTTGTGTTTGAAAATGATCTTACCAACAACCTAAACTCTAGTGGGAAGCTTTTCATGGACACTAAAATATTCAGAAGGATCAAGGGCGCCCACAACTCACAGCTCCTCCAAGACGGCATCAACAGGCTGCATGCTTGGAGCAAGAGCTGGCTGCTCAGCTTTAATGAGAAGTGCAAAGTAATGCACATAGGAGCTAAGAATACCAAGCACCAGTATCAAATGGGAGGCACAGTCCTGACAGAGTATCATGAGGAAAAGGATATTGGCATCTTGGTGACAAGGGACCTAAAGCCTTCAGCACAGGTAACAAAAGCCGCAGCCACTGCAGTCAATGCTAGGTCGCATCAAAAGAACATTCACCTGTTTGGATGAGGAGACTATCACTCAGTTATACAAATCCCTGGTACATCCTAGAATGGAGTTTGCAATACTGATACAGGCCTGGTCCCCATACCTGCAAAAGGACATCACAAAGCTTGCAAAGGTCCAGAGGCGTGCCACCAAATTAGTGCCAACCATCGCCCACCTCCCTTATGAAGACAGGCTAAGAAGCTGCACATGACCACTCTGGAGGACAGATGGATTTGTTGTGATATGATAGAAACATGAAATCCTAACGACATCGACAGTCTGTACCGACAAAAATTCAAGAACAAGGAGTAATAGCCTGAAGCTAACTACTATGCAAGCATCAGCACTGTACCTATGAGAGGACAATGTTTTTTTTTTCTGTCCAGGGTGGTCAACATGTGGAACTAGTTAACTCAATGTCCTAGCATTGGGAAATTTGGGTGGAAAACGACACCCTATGGATACTATTTTCCACTCCTTTTCCTGAGTTTTACAGTGAATTTTACACTCCTTATTTTATAATGCATTGGATAATTGGAACCCTGACACTGATTTATGAATGTAATGATGGGGACAGCCTGTGCAGGGAAAGACAGGTGGGAATTTAACTAATTCTGGCAAGGAGGTAACAAAGTCAAGTTCATGTTTTTTTTGGTTGAATTGTCCACTCTTTATGCTTATTTTTAGCCAGCATTTTCCACTCTGCACCCCAGCTCCAAAGCAATCCTAGGACCGAGTTAACTGAAGAGGTCGTCACGTCACGAGCGCCAGCGTCAACACATTCAAAAACAGCTATGCCAGACTATGCTCAAACCGAATGAGAAGATGCTGCACCTAACGAGCACCCTACTCCCTTTCCTCTTGATCCTATCTATCTACTAGCAGTATAAGCAGTACATACCGTACACAGCCTGATCCTTAAAACGGCGAATTATGTATGGCGTTCGCTATGCATAGTTCTCTTCAAGAGCAGCACTGTTATTGTTGGATTAGGGGGCGTAGACAAGAGCAGCACGTGTCGGTTTCCTTTATTTTGAAACGACTGCGCAGGAATTGTAAGCATTCCGCGTCAAGTTAGCCAGATATTCAACTGACAGACATTCAAAACTGGAAACGGAATTACTTTAGAAGTAGCCCGTGTTCCAGACTAATTTTACGTTTTTCGTGTTCAGCGTGGCAAGGAGGACCTACCTGCAAATTTGCAGGCGATTCTGAGGCGACGGGCCTCAAAACTGTACATCTGGTAAACTGTATAACTCTGAAAGTAACCATTGTTCCAGGCTATTTTTTTTATTTTTCGTGTTCAGTGTGGCAAGGAGGACCTACCTGCCAAGTTTCAGTCGATTCTAAGGCGACGGGCCTCAAAACTGTAGATCTCTAAAACGGCATAACTCTGAAAGTAACTATTGCTCCAGACTAATTTTACGTTTTTCGTGTTCAGCGTGGCAAGAAGGACCTACCTGCTAAGTTTCAGGCGATTCTGAGGCGACGGGCCTCAAAACTGTAGATATATAAAATGGTATAACTCTGAAAGTAGCCATTGTTCCAGGCTAATTTGATATTTTTCGTGTTCAGTGTGGCAAGAAGGACCTACCTGCTAAGTTTCAGACGATTCTGAGGCGACGGGCCTCATAACTGTAGATATCTAAAACGGTATAACTTTGAAAGTAGCCATTGTTCCAGACTAATTTTACGTTTTTCGTGTTCAGCGTGGTAAGGAGGACTTACCTGCTAAGTTTCAGACGATTCTAAGGCGACGGGCCTCAAAACTGTAGATATCTAAAACGGTATAACTCTTAAAGTAGCATTTGTTCCAGGCTAATTTTACGTTTTTCGTGTTCAGCGTGGAAAGGAGGATCTACCTGCTAAGTTTCAGGCGATTCTAAGGCGACGGGCCTCAAAACTGTAGATATCTAAAACGGCATAACTTTGAAAGTAGCCATTGTTACAGACTAATTTTACGTTTTTCGTGTTCAGCGTGGCAAGGAGGATCTACCTGCTAAGTTTCAGGCGATTCTAAGGCGACGGGCCTCAAATTTGTAGATATCTAAAACGGTATAACTCTGAAAGTAGCCATTGTTCCAGACTAATTTTACGTTTTTCGTGTTCAGCGTGGCAAGGAGGACTTACTTGCTAAGTTTCAGGCGATTCTAAGGCGACGGGTTTCAAAACTGTAGATATATAAAACGGTTTAACTCTGAAAGCAGCCATTGTTCCAGACTAATTTTACGTTGTTCGTGTTCAGCGTGGCCAGGAAGACTTACCGGCCAAGTTTCAGGCGATTCTAAGGCGACGGGCCTCAAAACTGTAGATATCTAAAACGGTATAACTTTGAAAGTAGCCATTGTTCCAGACTAATTTTACGTTTTTCGTGTTCAGCGTGGCAAGGACGACTTACTTACCAAGTTTCAGGCGATTCTGAGGCGACAGGCCTCAAAACTGTAGTTATCTAAAATGGTATAACTCTGAAATTAGCCATTGTTCCAGGCTAATTTTATATTTTTCGTGTTCAGTGTGGCAAGAAGGACCTACCTGCTAAGTTTCAGGCGATTCTGAGGCGACGGGCCTCTAAAACTGTAGATCTCTAAAACGGCATAACTCTGAAAGTAGCCATTGTTCCAGGCTAATTTTACGATTTTCGTGTTCAGCGTGACAAGAAGGACCTACCTGCTAAGTTTCAGGTGATTCTGAAGCGACGGGCCTCATAACTGTAGATCTCTAAAACGGTATAACTCTGAAAGTAGCCATTGTTCCAGGCTAATTTTACGATTTTCGTGTTCAGCGTGGCTAGGAGGACCTACCTGCCAAGTTTCAGGTGATTCTGAGGCGACGGACTTCACAATTGTTGATTGCCCAATATCTGGCACTACTGCCAGATATTGGGTAATATCGATCTGCTGCTAGTTTGACGCACGTCTTAAAAATATGATTTTAAAAAAAATATATATATTGGGATGTAATTTACGCTATACCAAAAACTACTCACTTTGTACTAGTTTTTCCAGTTTTGGTTAAGTTCACTGCATCTGTACTTCTTTCTACTCTATCTGTAATATTCCGTTATTTGTACCAAATATCAGAGTTTGTGTGGAACTTTAAACTAGCCTTGTACCAAACGATACTCAGTTTGTACCGGATTTTACTAGCTTTGTAATACATCGATAGTTTCATCCAAATCTGGTATCAAATATAACTTTTTAGCTTAGTTTTCAGTATAAGTTTTAACTGGTAACATTGCGCGCCAAATTGCAGGGACATAACAACATTTTGCATATTCCTTTTGCACAAGCCTTACCCTAAACTAACCTAACCTAACTTACCAAACATAACCTAACCTAACCTAACCCCCTCATTAAGTCCGATCGGGACGGCCTAAGATTCGCTCGTAGCCATTTAGTCCGATCGAGACGGCCTAAGATTCGCTCGTAGCCATTTAGTCCGATCGGGACGGCCTAAGATTCGCTCGTAGCCATTCAGTCCGATCGGGGCGGCCTAAGATTCGCTCGTAGCCTTGGCGTGCTCTTGGCGTGCTATGGAGTAATGGAGGACCATATGAAAGCGTAAAAGGTACAAATTGAGCACATATTGGTTCAAACTGAGCATCTGCATCTGGCAACCACATGAACTAGGTATTTGGCAGAAAAAGGTATAGACTGAGTGAAGTTTGGTACTAGGTGAGTAGTTTTGGTACAAATTCCAGAGTAATACAAAGTGAGTATTTTTTGGTACAAAGGCTCGAAGAACTAGTGATGGAATAAATTATTCCCCATAAATATTGTGTTCATAAATTGCCGAAACCTCAAATCATATTCAACGAAAATATAAATCTAGCAAAAATGCAAACAAATACTATTGACAAAATGCACACATGTATAACACAAGGAAATTTCACATGACCATCCGACTAATGCTGCCACCTGGCGATATCTTCCCGAACTATAACTGTGTGGCCTCGCTGGAGGCAGCGGCAGCGGCCGGCCGGCCCGCTGAACTCGTTCCGGGGCCGTCTGTCCTTTCCAGACGAGCCAGGACGGCGCGGTGACGTCCGTCCTATCTCTCCCCCATCTGAAACGCTCGCGGTCAGCTAGTACCGCCTTAAACGCATGGTAAGTTTCCACCTGAGTACGTGACTGCAATCAGTGTCTCACCGCTACTTTTGTAAGGTAAGGCGTTTTATGGTTACGATCAGGGGCGCAGGAATTATGTTCAAGTTGGGGGCGGGGGGGGGGGGGGGGGGGGGGCGGAGACATTCTGAAGTTGATTCTTTCCATGCAACGCCCATAGGCGTAATGTTAAAATCAAAAATGTGGGGGGGGGGGGCGGCTCCCCCCTGTTCCTACGCCTATGGTTACGATACGAATAGGCATACATTACTACAGTGATGTCTCGGGACTCGCGACGGCATCCAACCCCTGATGACCCGCTGCATAGGACCTGGGAACTGGGCCTCGCCTCTATATACTCTCGTTAGTCGTTGCCCCAGTTACTGCATGAGTATGAGTATGAGCAGCCGGTTGGGGCGGCCGCCGGAGGTTGCGTCACACCGGACCAGCACGTACCGGTGCCCGTGGTGGGTGTGAGATGCATACCAGCGAGGCACCGCACTCCCAGCCTCTTATACGGCCTTGCTCCCAGCGGTGACAGCTCGCCGCGCAGTCACTCGGCGGTCTTGAGCGCACCCGACAGTAGCCGGCAGTAGCGTGCGTGTGTCTGTGCTGTGGATGCACACGTGACCCCAACGGGATATTGATCGTCGGTGCCGCTGAAGCTGGTGTGCCGAAGCTGTACTGGAGGTGCTGTGTCGTGGCCGGTGGGCCCGCGTGTCGTGTGCTGTCTTGTGAGTGAACCCCTGCTGAGAGGTGCGTTGCCGGCCGGGAGATGAGGGCGCTCTGCCGTGCCGTCTCGTTCCTGCCGCTGTTGATGGCGGTGCCGCAGGTGCAGCGGCGGCCAGCCGCCGTCACCGCCGCCACCGCTGCTGTGAGTGTCCCATAGCAGACCGCTGAGCGGACAGTGTCGCCGGTGTTGCATCTGTGTGTCGGCACGACAGTTCACGGTCCGGACATGCCATTGCCGACATTGTTGATGTCTTTGAATACGCAGTCCTGTATCCGCGGAGTCGAATAGTTCTAGTTGACTCCGACTCCGACCCGGGCTAAAATAATCTACTCCCGACCCGAGACTACGCAGACCTGATTACATGAGCCCAGGTCTCTGAAAGCCAAGTAATCCTCTTACCTCGACAAGCGACAATCGACTTCGCGGTTATTATTACTCGATGAGATATATTACTAAGAAAAAACAATACCAATAGAATAGCACCAGTAAGATTAACCATCTAGCTGTCGAACCCCATCACTACAACGCACCGTTCTCTCGACGTGATCTGGAACACTTTCGCTACAGTCGGCAGTTACCAAGAACAGAACAGGTACTGGTTACTTGTGATGTATTCGCCCACCTCTATGTCGTCTGGCCCGCCCCGCCCTCCACTATCGATCCTCTGATTGGCTGCCGCCGAGTCTGGCGCTGTGCCAGCGGAGGCCGGGCGGCGTGTGTCCCCTGTTGCGGCTCTGGGGCTCGGCGTGAGGCGACTGTGACTGGTGTGTTGCGGCCGGAAGGCATGCAGGATTGTTGCAGATGGGCTCCCTCGGTGTTGCATGCAGTCCGTGCGCGAGAAGTCGGTGTTGGCCCCTAGGTGCATGACGCATGTGGTGACGTGGACTCAGGACTGTTATCTGTCGGTGTCGTGCTCCGTGCACCCGCGGGGAGCGGGGATGGACGGGTTCATCTGTCGGTGTCGTACTCCCGTGCACCCGCGGGGAGCGGGGATGGACGGGTTCATCTGTCGGTATCGTATTCCGTGCACCCGCGGGGAGCGGGATGGACGGGTTCATCTGTCGGTCTCCGTGTAACCCGCGGGGAGCGGGGATGGACGGGTTCATCTGTCGGTGTCGTACTCCCGTGTAACCCGCGGGGAGCGGGGATGGACGGGTTCATCTGTCGGTGTCGTACTCCCGTGCACCCGCGGGGAGCGGGGATGGACGGGTTCATCTGTCGGTGTCGTACTCCCGTGTAACCCGCGGGGAGCGGGGATGGACGGGTTCATCTGTCGGTGTCGTACTCCGTGTAACCCGCGGGGAGCGGGGATGGACGGGTTCATCTGTCGGTGTCGGTCTCCGTGTAACCCGCGGGGAGCGGGGATGGACGGGTTCATTTGTCGGTGTCGTACTCCGTGTAACCCGCGGGGAGCGGGGATGGACGGGTTCATCTGTCGGTGTCGTACTCCCGTGTAACCCGCGGGGAGCGGGGATGGACGGGTTCATCTGTCGGTGTCGTACTCCGTGTAACCCGCGGGGAGCGGGGATGGACGGGTTCATCTGTCGGTGTCGTACTCCGTGTAACCCGCGGGGAGCGGGGATGGACGGGTTCATCTGTCGGTGTCGTACTCCGTGTAACCCGCGGGGAGCGGGGATGGACGGGTTCATCTGTCGGTGTCGGTCTCCGTGTAACCCGCGGGGAGCGGGGATGGACGGGTTCATCTGTCGGTGTCGTACTCCGTGTAACCCGCGGGGAGCGGGGATGGACGGGTTCATCTCTCGGTGTCGTACTCCGTGTAACCCGCGGGGAGCGGGGATGAACGGGTTCATCTGTCGGTGTCGTACTCCGTGTAACCCGCGGGGAGCGGGGATGGACGGGTTCATCTGTCGGTGTCGGGTCTCCGTGTAACCCGCGGGAAGCGGGGATGGACGGGTTCATCTGTCGGTGTCGTACTCCGTGTAACCCGCGGGGAGCGGGGATGGACGGGTTCATCTGTCGGTGTCGGGTCTCCGTGTAACCCGCGGGGAGCGGGGATGGACGGGTTCATCTGTCGGTGTCGTACTCCGTGTAACCCGCGGGGAGCGGGGATGGACGGGTTCATCTGTCGGTGTCGGGTCTCCGTGTAACCCGCGGGGAGCGGGGATGGACGGGTTCATCTGTCGGTGTCGGTCTCCGTGTAACCCGCGGGGAGCGGGGATGGACGGTGACAGGTTCGTGGAGGGTTTTACGGAGAAGGGAGGCTGCAACGGGTGGTCGGTGGCGGTTGGTAACAGATGCAGCAGTACCATGTTGTGCAATGTGCAATGTCTTTACGATCGGCCATTGGCCACGACAAATAATCATTGCTAGTTGCTGAAATCCGGAGATTCTGACCTTAGCCAGCCTAAAACGAGCGGATTTAACGAGCAGATTTTACGATATAATTTGCCACTTCTGTCAACATGTCTCACTTATTTTCTGCTTTAGATAAACAATGAACATGACTATCCCACGAGTGTTATTAAATAATGGCAGGCCGTGGTGCCGTGTGTTGACGCGCGTCACAAACAGCCCAGCCGGTGGCTTTCGCCCGGGCTGTAGAACGAAAGCCATGGTGAGTGTACGCGCCTGTGCTTACTCAGTTGCTCCAGCAGCATCTGCATGGACACGCACGCGGTGCCACCACACACATAGTTGTAGTCGAGGGGAGGGCCGATCCCCGAGTTAGGCTTTCTTTCCTGCAACAAAACTACTTCCATGCCAATTATTTGGTGGAAATAATAGAACTTGCTATCTAACCTACCGACAGCGAGGACTTTCAACACTAAAGACATGATCACCACTTGCATGATGCTCGCAGATCAAATCGCACGAATGGTCTGGGACCTGCCAATGAACATCAGCATAGCAATATAAAGTCGAGAGCAGTGCATGACTAAGTATGCCTTTATGACATATGCAACCTCACCAAAATGAGACTGTATCACTGGGACGTGACGGCACGTTTCACTGAAGCGATCAGAGTAGGTGAAAGTTCACCACGAATCACCAGTGGCTGATGGCTCTGTGACCGTGAGTGCGTTACAGTCGCGGCCTGTGCCTTCCTGAGTGTTGTGACAGTCGCGGTGTGTACATATTCCCAGGGCCCTGACGCCAAGAGGATGAAGCTGAGCGAGGACGAGCGGACGGAGAAGCTGGAGCCGCTGCTGCAGGCCGGCTGGAAGAAGACAGACGACAGGGACGCCATCGAGAAAAAGTTTCTCTTCAAAGACTTCAACCAGGTGCGTTACGCGAGATTTTCCTGATTGACTATCTCTGTTATTTCATCAATAGAAGTGGCGGATGTATGAGCAAGTACCAGTATGTTGTCACTTGTTCTTATAATAAGTGCAAGTGGGTTCACCGTCCTTGATGAAAGGTTTCTGGCAACAAACCTGCCGTCCCAGTGCCGTTCCATACAACCAAGGTCAACATATCTAGTGTCAGTGTCCACCCTGCCATCGTTAGTTAATGTAGAGTCAGCCCTGCCATCGTTAGTTAATGTAGTGTCAGCCCTGCCATCGTTAGTTAATGTAGTCAGCCCTGCCATCGTTAGTTAATGTAGAGTCAGCCCTGCCATCGTTAGTTAATGTAGTGTCAGCCCTGCCATCGTTAGTTAATGTAGAGTCAGCCCTGCCATCGTTAGTTAATGTATGTAGAGTCAGCCCTGCCATCGTTAGTTAATGTAGTCAGCCCTGCCATCGTTAGTTAATGTAGTCAGCCCTGCCATCGTTAGTTAATGTAGAGTCAGCCCTGCCATCGTTAGTTAATGTAGAGTCAGCCCTGCCATCGTTAGTTAATGTAGAGTCAGCCCTGCCATCGTTAGTTAATGTAGAGTCAGCCCTGCCATCGTTAGTTAATGTAGAGTCAGCCCTGCCATCGTTAGTTAATGTAGTCAGCCCTGCCATCGTTAGTTAATGTAGAGTCAGCCCTGCCATCGTTAGTTAATGTAGAGTCAGCCCTGCCATCGTTAGTTAATGTAGTCAGCCCTGCCATCGTTAGTTAATGTACAGTCAGCCCTGCCATCGTTAGTTAATGTAGTCAGCCCTGCCATCGTTAGTTAATGTAGTCAGCCCTGTCATCGTTAGTTAATGTAGAGTCAGCCCTGCCATCGTTAGTTAATGTAGAGTCAGCCCTGCCATCGTTAGTTAATGTAGAGTCAGCCCTGCCATCGTTAGTTAATGTAGTCAGCCCTGCCATCGTTAGTTAATGAACAGTCAGCCCTGCCATCGTTAGTTAATGTAGAGTCAGCCCTGCCATCGTTAGTTAATGTAGTCAGCCCTGCCATCGTTAGTTAATGTAGAGTCAGCCCTGCCATCGTTAGTTAATGTAGTCAGCCCTGCCATCGTTAGTTAATGTAGAGTCAGCCCTGCCATCGTTAGTTAATGAACAGTCAGCCCTGCCATCGTTAGTTAATGTAGAGTCAGCCCTGCCATCGTTAGTTAATGTAGTCAGCCCTGTCATCGTTAGTTAATGTAGTCAGCCCTGTCATCGTTAGTTAATGTAGAGTCAGCCCTGCCATCGTTAGTTAATGTAGTCAGCCCTGCCATCGTTAGTTAATGTACAGTCAGCCCTGCCATCGTTAGTTAATGTAGTCAGCCCTGCCATCGTTAGTTAATGTAGTCAGCCCTGCCATCGTTAGTTAATGTAGAGTCAGCCCTGTCATCGTTAGTTAATGTAGAGTCAGCCCTGCCATCGTTAGTTAATGTAGTCAGCCCTGCCATCGTTAGTTAATGTACAGTCAGCCCTGCCATCGTTAGTTAATGTAGAGTCAGCCCTGCCATCGTTAGTTAATGTAGTCAGCCCTGCCATCGTTAGTTAATGTAGTCAGCCCTGCCATCGTTAGTTAATGTGGAGTCAGCCCTGCCATCGTTAGTTAATGTAGAGTCAGCCCTGCCATCGTTAGTTAATGTAGTCAGCCCTGCCATCGTTAGTTAATGTAGAGTCAGCCCTGCCATCGTTAGTTAATGTAGAGTCAGCCCTGCCATCGTTAGTTAATGTAGAGTCAGCCCTGCCATCGTTAGTTAATGTAGAGTCAGCCCTGCCATCGTTAGTTAATGTAGAGTCAGCCCTGCCATCGTTAGTTAATGTACAGTCAGCCCTGCCATCGTTAGTTAATGTACAGTCAGCCCTGCCATCGTTAGTTAATGTAGAGTCAGCCCTGCCATCGTTAGTTAATGTAGAGTCAGCCCTGCCATCGTTAGTTAATGTAGAGTCAGCCATGCCATCGTTAGTTAATGTAGTCAGCCCTGCCATCGTTAGTTAATGTAGAGTCAGCCCTGCCATCGTTAGTTAATGTACAGTCAGCCCTGCCATCGTTAGTTAATGTAGTCAGCCCTGCCATCGTTAGTTAATGTACAGTCAGCCATGCCATCGTTAGTTAATGTAGAGTCAGCCCTGCCATCGTTAGTTAATGTAGAGTCAGCCCTGCCATCGTTAGTTAATGAACAGTCAGCCCTGCCATCGTTAGTTAATGAACAGTCAGCCCTGCCATCGTTAGTTAATGTAGAGTCAGCCCTGCCATCGTTAGTTAATGTAGAGTCAGCCCTGCCATCGTTAGTTAATGTACAGTCAGCCCTGTCATCATTAGTTAATGTACAGTCAGCCCTGTCATCGTTAGTTAATGTACAGTCAGCCCTGTCATCGTTAGTTAATGTACAGTCAGCCCTGCCATCGTTAGTTAATGTAGTCAGCCCTGCCATCGTTAGTTAATGTAGTCAGCCCTGCCATCGTTAGTTAATGTACAGTCAGCCATGCCATCGTTAGTTAATGTAGAGTCAGCCCTGTCATCGTTAGTTAATGAACAGTCAGCCCTGCCATCGTTAGTTAATGTAGAGTCAGCCCTGCCATCGTTAGTTAATGTAGTCAGCCCTGCCATCGTTAGTTAATGTAGTCAGCCCTGCCATCGTTAGTTAATGTAGTCAGCCCTGTCATCGTTAGTTAATGTAGTCAGCCCTGCCATCGTTAGTTAATGTAGAGTCAGCCCTGCCATCGTTAGTTAATGTAGAGTCAGCCCTGCCATCGTTAGTTAATGTAGAGTCAGCCCTGCCATCGTTAGTTAATGTAGAGTCAGCCCTGCCATCGTTAGTTAATGTACAGTCAGCCCTGCCATCGTTAGTTAATGAACAGTCAGCCCTGCCATCGTTAGTTAATGTAGAGTCAGCCCTGCCATCGTTAGTTAATGAACAGTCAGCCCTGCCATCGTTAGTTAATGAACAGTCAGCCCTGCCATCGTTAGTTAATGTAGAGTCAGCCCTGCCATCGTTAGTTAATGTACAGTCAGCCCTGCCATCGTTAGTTAATGTAGTCAGCCCTGCCATCGTTAGTTAATGTAGTCAGCCCTGCCATAGTTAGTTAATGTACAGTCAGCCCTGCCATCGTTAGTTAATGTAGTCAGCCCTGCCATCGTTAGTTAATGTAGTCAGCCCTGCCATCGTTAGTTAATGTAGAGTCAGCCCTGCCATCGTTAGTTAATGTAGAGTCAGCCCTGCCAGCATGCCTATATCCCCCCCGGCCCAAAACGCCACGTCGTAGTCCGCTGACCCACCCCTCCTCGTCGACAGGCGTGGGGCTTCATGAGCCGCGTGGCACTCAAGGCGGAGAAGATGGACCACCATCCGGAGTGGTTCAACGTCTACAACCGCGTCAACGTCACGCTGTCCACGCACGACTGCGGCGGCCTCAGCGGCAAGGACGTCACCCTGGCCACCTTCATCGACTCTGTCGCCGGCGCCGGATCTCAGTAGGACAACTCTCTGGATGGTGGCGAGAGGAAACCTGAGTTGGATGGTGGAGAGGGGAGGGACGGGAAGACCAGGTGAAACAACGCGGTGGTGGTGGAGGAAAAGACGCGTAGAATGACGAGCGGAAAGAGGAGCTACACTCAGTTGACCGTTCGGACACGAGGGAGGCAGCCAGCAGGGAGGAAACAATACTCGATATATAAGGTTGATGTAAGGTGACTATAGTTTTGGAGTAGTGCTTCGACAAAATGGGACCAGACGCCGTTCATTACAGCTGTATTCGGTGAACGCTGCGTGAATACATGTCGCAACAGCATGCCCAGGACTGCCAAATAAATGTGATGGCTCTTTTGTGTGATGATACATCACGTTACACACAAGAGGAGCTGCGTCTGTTACAAACTCGCAGGCCAGATCGGGCAGGAGCACTGACGCACGTAAGAGACCCCATCTCGAGTCGGAACCCCGAACTGCAACGAACGTGAATTTCTGGTAAACTAATATTCCTTGCCCACTAATTATCCAGCGCCAGGTAACCAGCGCACACTTGAACGAGTGCTGCATTGGCAGTTAACGGTCGCATCAAACCAGATTCTGCACGGATTCTGTCCAGGGACCAACGTCCCGTCGCCGCGCCGAGAGCCGCGGCGACTCCGATGGCTCCCAGCAGGCACTGGACTCTTCTGGAACACCGACCGGGCAGTCTGTCCGCGCGGTCAGCAGTCACCACGTGACCAAAGGACGGGCTGGCTCTCTCGGTGATCACGGCGTTATTCTGGAGACGATGAGCACAGCTGACGGCACCAGACCTGCAGGGCAGAGGCGAGCGTAGAGGAGGAGTTAACGCGGTGTCTTACGCATGCACGAGTCATGGCGACCAAAACAGTATGGCCCTCTTCCTAAATCCAACTACTAGCACAACTGCTAGTAGATAGGGAAACACTTTACGAGGCCTCTCCTTTATCTCCGTATCCTCTTCATTCAAGATGACTTGTGCTTAAGTCTGTCGCAAATGCGCAGGTTATATGGCGCCCATAGCCGCCTGTTCGCCCCCCCCCCCTCCCTCCGAAATCGAATTCCTAGCTGAATTATAACAATCTTGCCTCGCTGCGTCCTGACACCCAGCGCCCCGCCCGGCCTGCCACCCGCCGTCATCTCACCGAGCGCATCCAGGGGCTGCTCAAAGTCCTCAGCGGTGAAGACGCGGCGCGGGAACGCGGTGCCTAGCGTGAAGGCGCCCTGGCCGTCGGTGCGGTTCATCTCAACGTAGAGTCGGACGGCGGACAGCGCCTCCTTGGCGGCGAACTGGGTGGTCAGCGCCGCGCCGTCCGTCAAACGGATCTGAAAAGACGGAGGGAGGGGGGTGGTCAGCTGTCGAAAGGGGCGGAATCCGCCATGACAGACGGTATGGGTAATTGGGTATTATCCCATTATTATATTGTAAGTATGACTATGTATACACGTTGAAATAAATACAAAATGGTTGGGATACAAGTTAAACTACAAAACTTGGCGACATTGCTCGCACAGATCTCTTTCAACACTCGGCAAACTCGAGGGACCAGGGCAAACTGCACAAATACGCTCCGCCAACATTCGAGTGGGCGGAGAACTGCACATCTCTGATCCTTGTACACTCCTTCACCGTCCTGCGACTGAGCACCGGCCTCGTCTGACGGCGTTCTTACCTGCAGCCTGGTCATACTGTACTCTTTCTTCGGTGCCGCCGGGGCTGCCACGGCCGGGGGAGCAGCGGCGGCGGCCGGCGCCGGGTCTGCAGCGGGCGCCGGGTCGTCCATATTGAACTTCTGCCGCCGAGTCTACCAAGCATCAATATCAGGATGTGCAGACTGACCGACTGTCACGATTTCGGGAGCGTCAAATACGGTAGCACAGATATAGCAGACGCAGCACAGATATCATTGCAAGATACCTATAATTTGCTAAAACGTATCAATTAAAAACGTGACCTTACAGCCTCTGTAATGGAGATGGACAATTTCTCAGTTCCATGATCCATCCTCGGTCAGCGTTCCAATAATATGCAAGCAAACGCCGTGGTTTTTAATTAAGATCTTCATTACATATTCATTCGTATTTAAGGGGAGGGTCTACCCTTTCTCCATCGATTTTGGGCAAAATGACCTATTCTTTTATGGGGTATATTTCTTCAGCTCACTGTTTTTTCTGCACGTCTTAATGAATTACCTTCTTGTGTAACTGAAATAGTTCGCTCACCGCTTTTACTAATCACCTCCCCGATTGTATTTATAACGTCACTTTTCACATTTGGTAGTGTTGCCAGATCATCTAGGTGCTCGCTCGCTCACTAAAATTACCGATTCCTCACTGACATCTACTTAACCACTCATCTTAATTACTCAGTCACTCGCGTAATTACTCAGTCACTCGCGTAATTACTCAGTCACTCGCGTAATCGTTCAGAAAGTTGGAAAGACTGCGGTCGCTCTCGTATTTTATAGGAGAGGTATTCTATTTTTTTAATTGCCCTGATATTGTTTTTGGTATTGTACAAAACTAATGATATTTGTTAGTTGAGACACAGTACATGAGTTGGCAGGCGCAATGCACTAAGTGCGTGCTCATACCCGACTTTACCCTACGTGTCCGAGATCATGGCATCTTTTTTACAAGCAAACGTATTTTTACAACAGAAATTAATACTCGCGTCTATCCGCGGTCACCCCGCGAAGCGGCGCCACTCGCCACCGGCCGGGCGTGCGAGCATATATTATAAGTATACTATATTCTATACCATATTCTAGAAGAACATACTAAGCGGTACGATTCAGTGAAGGAAGAAGTCAAAACAGTGAGGAACGGCAAAACAAAGGTACGATGATGAGTAAATCAGTGAGCTTTGAGAAATTTAAAGTGAGAAATGTGAAACAGTTAGAAATTGAGTATTTTACGTTACGAACAGTAAAAACAGTGAGCTAACGAGTAAAAAAGTGAGACTTCAGTAAAATATCGTGAACTGATAAATAACATCCATTATTTATTTGCAGTGTTTCTTACACACCAAAGTAAGTTCATTCAGATACCGTACTACTTTTTTTTTCTTTGACGGATATTTTACTTTTTTAGACCTAGGGTAGTTCATGTTATTACGAGCGAGTGCGAAGCGCTCGCTCGTCCTTCCATGGTGTATGGAAAAAATCTGATTATGAGCGGCCCGGCCCGGCCGCTCATAATCAGTGGCGACGCTTTACTGGTTAAGAGCGAGCGCGAAGCGCTCGCTCGTCCTTCCGTGGTGTATGGGAAAAATCTGATTATGAGCGGCCCGGCCCGTGGCGACGCTTTTGAGAAGCTCATATCTCTGCAACCGCACGTCCAATTGACAAGCGGACTTCTTTGCTGAGCAGCGCCATCTAACCTACCCTGTTTGAGACCAGTGCCGACTCATGTGGGAGACTACCACTGCGCGTGGCGCGTGGCGCGTGAGGGGTGTTGAAAAGTATTTTCTGGCAATAACTCCGCAACGGCTGGGCAGATTATGTGCAAATTTCGTGTGTGGTTCGGGATCCCTCAGCCGCCACTTTCACACAACTCAGGGGTGGGGTGACTGCACGTGCGCACGTGCACATCCCTATTCTGTATCTCAGGAACGGCTCAGCCGATTGTGTTCAAATTTGGTGTGTGGTTAGGAACCTCTCAGCCGCCGCCTTTCCACAAGTCAGGGGTGGGATGGCTTTGCACATGCGCACGTGCACATCCCTATTCTGTATCTCAGGAACGGCTCAGCCGATTGTGTTCAAATTTGGTGTGTGGTTAGGGACCTCTCAGCCTCCACTTTCCCACAAGTCAAAAGTGGGTGCCTCTGCATGTGCGCACGTGCGCACACTTTTTTGTATCTCAGAAACTACTTGCCCGATCGAGTTGAAATTTCCCATACATTTCCTTCGCGTTCGCTCGTTCATCGCCAACTACGGTGCCTTACTGGTCTATGCCCAAGGCCATAGAGACTAGGTAGACCCGTCCGGGATAGGCAGCGAAATGCGTGATGTCACGGGCACGTGACGTCACACGCTCCCTATTCAAATAGTGTTAAATCGGCCTACTTTCGCGTCCTACCATTTGCATACCTTAGGTGCCAGAGGGATACATTGAGCACTAAATGATAGATTGAAACGTCCTCTACAGCTCGCTTATGGGACATTTTCTCCTAAATTGCAAGGGTGAGCCGCTAGACGATGTCAAAGCGAGGCATGCAACCGAGCGAGGCCCATGCCCATATAAGGCAATGTTTGGATTTTGGCCACGGGGAACTGTCGCTGGATGCCGTTTTTGGTTGAAGTGCGAATTTTGTATTATTTCACCTGGTTGTTGATGAAGTAAGGTGACTTGAAGATACTTTGTAGTAGTATCTATCAGGTGAAAGTATTTTTACATCTGGATTACACTTGTTTCACCTACAATTATGTTGAAGAACGTTGAGTGACGAATGCGCCACCGTAAATAAACATGGCGGCCGCGCCGGTCGAAGGCGTAATTCTTTTGGTAGACCGAGAAGTGCCACGAGACGGTCTACGAAAGGAAATACACTTCTCCCGATTCGGCCACCCCATTGGTGGAAATCGAACTGGAAAGTGACGCCATGGGACAGGGTGGACACGTTACGGAGATAGCCATGACACCCCCGGGCCCTTTGCTATGTGTACAAATATTTAACTTTAATTTATTCAGAACGCCGTTTTAGGCACGTGGCATGATTGTTTTTCACCTGCTGTGAAAAGTATTTGACAGATTGACGAAAACAAATACAGATGTGTTCTAAATTGTTTCTGTTTGGTCCCAAACCTCTAAAATACAGAGGATTATTGATGACCATGTCATAAATTGTATTTCAATTTGAAGAATAAGGTTCGACCGACACTTTTGGTGAAATATGCTGTCAAAGTTGTCTGTCCCTGCAAATACTGTTTGAAAAGTGATTTGGTTTTAGGTTTGGAACCTAGATAATATACTAATGAACACCTAGGATGAATTGTAATGCAAAAGCTCCATTATTTTTATCAGGTATGCTCCAAGAACTGGAGGCTAGAGATACCCAACATTATAGAGGCGGCCATCTTGAATTGTATGCCCTCAGGCATTCTTTAGGGGAAAAGTGTGTTGCTGTCTTTCCCACATGACAATATAGCTGCATGCAAAATTTCAAGGAGTTTGGCAGGAAATGCAGTAGTTAGCTTATTCAAAATCATAGAAAGATGTTCGCATGTTTTTCTGAGTTCTCGAAGATTTCCACTGGGCCGTTGCTCGGAAAGTGGGAGGAGCTTGTTTGTGCGTCCGTGTGTCTGTCCACGGAGCATATTACCACGTGGAGCCCAAACGGCCGGGCCGATTTCGACGCGGGTGACACCGTTCAATGCGGCAAAACGGCGAACAGATTCTCGTACCGGTCGCGAGTTGATTGATGCCACGTGGCACGTGCTACGTCCCGCCACGTGGGCATCTGCAAAAACAAACTTTGACCACCTCTACAGGTCAGACGGTTTATGACACAGACTTGATACTCGCAGGTCACGTGCGCGATACAACGGCTCAAATTCCATTGGGATCGCCGACCCCGAGGGGGCAAAATATACCCCCCAGGGGTAAAACCAAATTACGATTTTGACCCCAAGGCAATGCCCCGATCGCATTGCCGGCCACTAGTTTAGGTAGAGCCTCCCCTTAAAGGGAATAGTTCACCTTTAACATGGGGTTTTGAACTGAGATAGCAGATTTGTAGAGCAGATCGAAAAATGGGTTGTATGACAAAAAAAAATAGCTCCCTACGCTGAGTAATTTCGACACGGGACTAGTGGGCACCTTTTAGAAGACGCTGTTTCGTGCCCCGATCGGGTCGGGTCCTCACGATTGTTTACGTTACAAGTAGCCTGCATATATATGCCTAAAGTCCGTCGTTATTGTGTGCAATAGTTTCGATGGCCAAGCTACCATATGCATGACGTCATAATTGTCATGAAGTTTGTATGGCCATGAAGGAGAAAAGAGAAACATGCCCATTTTTCGATGGATATCCATCTATCGTCCAAACAAATGTCATATTCGTTTGTTCAGCTCTACATACCCCGTATAGCCAAATTGCAAGACAAGTTTCAAAGTGACCTATTCCCTTTATGCAGTAATCTAGTATGCATAAATTCACGGAACCAGCTATGAGTCATGGTAGTCACGGAAAACAAACGCAAATCTTACTATTTTGTCGGCTTCAATCTGTTTCTTGACTCGCTCTCTGGCCAGCTTGTCCTCTATCTTTTCTCGTCGCTTCTCCTCGGCGATTTTCTTCATTTCGAGCTCCTCCATTCTGTAAGAGCAGATCTGTATTCAATGGCATGGTTCGAGAAATATGGCTACCCTGCGGGGGTGGGGTGGGGTGGGGGGGGGGGGGGGGGGATTTCCACCCCATCCATTTTGTCATGAATAGCGGAAAAACGGCGACGCACATCGCCACGAAATGTGGCACAGCTGTTTGGGCATCAATTACCCACACAGTGTGATTTTTTTTACCTCGGGTCATCTCAGGTCAGGTTACCAAGTCAAGTCAAGTGACCCCACCTCAAAACCGTTTGCGGTCGTGCCACAGGCAAAGTGATTGATCAAACGGTTTGAAACTCACAGGATGTCATCAGGTGGTAAGTACCTACATTCCGTATAGCTCTCGTATATCTGTATTTGTTTTTATATCGGTGATCTAAGGTCAGGTCAATTTCGTGACCTCCCCATTACAAGTCATTGGGGAAAAATGACATTAAGTATAAATCCATAGGAAATGGCTAAATGTGACCAATTTTCACCAGATCCACCACTCTTGTGCCAAGTGCCATATGTCACATTTCTGTTCTTTTACCGCTACGAGGTCAACTCAGGTGACCCTCCAGGTCACGTATGGGGTTTCTTCAATAACTCTTTACTAAATCAAGGAAGAGCAAAACAAGAGGTGTTTCCCCATTGTATTCGGCTTGTCGAGACGAATCAATTGATATAAAAGTTGACCTTGCCTGACCTCAGGTCAGGCCAATTTATGGATATTACCTAACTAGGTCACTCAATACATCATTCGATGCGTCTCGACGAGACAAACACCATGGTGAAATCTGTTCTACCATATCGTGCTTCTGACAAAAGCTATTTCTTAAAACAATTCGGCAATATTTGTAATGATTCCAATTCAATGGCTTCTGCTGACCTAACTATTGATCTTAGGTAAATTATGATGGAAAAGTATCGACAGCAAACTCAATTATCTTTCGAACGCCTTTTCCGCGCGTCTCTAGCTTTTAGTTATCGAGATATAGACGGTTTATCAAGAACACATATATAGCCGAAATTTGACCTTTGGTGACCTCAACATTGACCTGACCTAAAAATGATCCAAGTACTTTCGATAGAGCTTGTTTCGACCGTTGTCCGCTTGTCCCTACGTTGCGTGATTTTCGAGATATTAGGGGCGCGAACCCCCGGCAGTGCGCGTGTTAAAATAAAACAATTGATCATTCAGAATACTAAATATGTCTGAAAAATACTAAATCTCACCTAACGCAGCAAAGAAACATTGAATTAAAAGGATATTGCCACCTCACAGGCCAATATGGAGTTTTTGGTGTGTATCGGTAGATTAAGCGTGCCCGATTTCACCTGCAAAATGTGGTTCCCAAAACTCACCCCCCCCCCCATGAGATCAAAAAATACATTTGCACCACTCATGATTGGCACACATTCGTAAAATTGGAGTGATAATCACTTCTTTGCTGACTATGATTTGCTTTTGAATATTGCAAACTCAACATCACTATTCCGTCAGTGCACTTTACAATTTAAATGCGTATACAGTTGATTATACTTTCAACAACCATAGCCTCTTTCATAAAAAAACATGAATAAAACAGCAAAAATGGCTATGGCTCGACTTTGGGGCCGAAGGGAGATTTGTGACCAATACCTTATAACACAGATAGACTTTTCAAGGTCAAGTCTCGGCGAATTCGGACGCTTCGGCTTTGGACGGGCGCCAATTTCACAGCCAAAAATGGATGAGAGCGGCCATCATGAACAGCCTTGGAATTTGGGCCATTTTCTGGACTTTTTGGGTCCAAAGAAATTTGCTCTCTTCATATTTGTTCAGGAAATTTGGTCTCTTTTCGCCTGATCTTACCGACATTGTAGTTAAAATATAATTCAATTTTCCTCACAAGGATTTAATATCTATTACAAATCAGGATTTTTTACTTTCCAAGTAAAATAATTAAAACAAAAATGAAAATATTAACTTGCCTGACAATACAATTTTACTCTCCACCTATGGATTTTTACTCTCCGGGACCAGGTCAGGAAATGAAAAATCCAACACTGATCATGAATCTAGTACTGAACACAATCTAGTACTGAATCTAGTACTGAACAACGTTTTGGAGTCAAATACAAACAAAAATGCAGATACCCTACTTTAGGTGCTGCAGGAGCAAGTTTGAGCTTGAGCATACACGATTGTTGATCCCCACCATCCATTAAGTTGCTTTTTAAAAACCCTCCGGAGGTGGCAATATCCCTTTAACCCGCGAGTCACTGGGGGGGGGGGGGGGGGCTTTTTTAGCCCCCCCCCCTTAGGAATATTAGGCATATCTCAATAACTAATGCAGATATCGACGCCAAACTTTCAGTACCTATCCGGGCATCATTTTTACACATTATAAGAAAAAATTAAAAAAATTCGTCAGAATTTATTTGAGGTATAGTGAATTTAGTGACGTCACTAAACACGATTTTGACACCAAAATCGGCTAAATTTTGCCAGGCCCTACAAATGCCGCATATGAAGCAAAATGCAATCGAAAAACGCTAAAAGGTAGAACATTGCAAGGGCTACAAACCGGCTATCTCGAAATTTCGAAACATTTGGGTTTTGACCCAAAATTTTCAAAAAAAACTTTTTTTGAAAAAAATGCTCACAAAATCAAATATTTGAAAGATATTGAAAAAACCGGAATATATATCAGATAAAAACATATGGGCAACTACCACACCAAATTTCAAAATTATATCATCTTTTTTTACTTTCATGACATATAAAGTATGGGTAAATCATGACGTCAGATTTTGAAATTGCGTTTTTTGGATTTTATTGACCGGATACAGACAAATAAATGCCAGCACTGTTTTCTTTAGATAAATCTGATATAGAAACATGCCTTTTTTATTTCGATTTATCAATTTCAAATTTTGACCTTCAGTGACCTGAACTTGACCTGAACTTGACACTAACTTCACGTAAATGAAGTCAGGTGGTACAATGACTTCTACTATCGAATTCTACGCGTAAAAGCATCCATAAACCATGTGCTGCATGACTTTCGTTGATATTTTGAGTGTAGTAACCTTTTGTGACCTGACCTTGACCTTGCTCTTTTCCAACAATCTCACTTTAGCTCATGTGGGATATGTATCATACCTTTGACATCACTTTGGGTGATTATAGGCGTAATCGAAGGCCATGGATGGCAAGTATTGTCCATAAACTCAAATACCTCGATTTTTGACGTTTGACTTGACCGTGACCTGACATGTGACCTTAATTTGACATTTTTAAGTTTGCGTTAGGCTTCTCTCATTGAGCGCTTTCGAATGCCGCCTTGCGCGTCCCGCTGCGATCATTGGTTCTGAAGATACCAGGGGGGGGGGGGGCTAAAAAAAGCCCCCCCAGTGAGTCGTGTTACAGAATATACCCCAGTGACTGCCGGGTTAAAGCAGTTGTTAACTGGCGATCGAAGTTAAACAATGCGGGCACTTCTCAGTTATCATACCGTCTTTTGGCGTCGACAAATTGCTTGCCCGATTCCATTCGTATCTTTTCCTTCTCAATTGCTTCCTTTTTCTCTCTCTCTTCCCTTTCTATCCGTCTTTGCTTAATTTTCTCTTCTAGTTCTTTCGCCTTTGCAGCCTTTTCTTCTTCAGTTAACACTCTTCTGAAAACCACAAGAACAGCATACTGCAATCAACAATTAATTCAAGATAGGTGTGAGAAATTACACACTGAAATATTAATTCAGAGGGGAAGGGCGATATGTCAATATTGGCTTAAATGTGGTAGCACTGTCAAACGAAGGTCCTGCAAACTAGAGACACGAAAATGTGTGGTGCAAATTTGTAGTGTACAGTACATGATCTAAACCACTGTAATGTTGACATATTCAGTTTATGTCCATGTGTTCAAGACATAGCCTTGTTGTTCATTCGGAATCCTCTCCAGATGGGACCAGCGACAGAGACAGAATCCTAAATAAAGAGACTAAGCACTGACAAAAAGGCTGACAGGCTGAATAACAAGATCAGTACAGTACACAAGAGGCGTACAAGACCAGTGGCTGTTCTCCCTCCCCAGCTGCTGCCGTCGGTGCCGCTGCTGCTCCCCCCTCAGGGAGCGGGTCATCAATATCTGGATCATCCGAGTGCTGCAGCAACCTGCATCAAACACACAAGCACAGATAGTGGTGGTCACACAGCTAGATGCAGGCAAACACAATCATAATGCAGCAGGATTCAGACAGCATTATACATGACAAACTAACTTTGTGGGTAATTAACAAACACTATGGACATTTTTCAGTTGTTGACAGGCATATATACAATTATTTAGATCTCACAAAAAGCAGACTTCTCTCACGACTTAAATGTGAGTGATTGTGTAAGCATGAACACTGAGGTAACACCTCAAACAGTGTTAAAGGAAATAGTTCACTTTCGATTTTTTTCCAAACACAATTTGATTACATTTTATTAATACAATTTCTTTGTAAAATTCATGGGATCAGGGGCAAGATTCTGGATTGGATAGAAACGTGGCTTTCAGGACGTCAGCAAAGGGTTATATTAAATGGGTGGTTCCACATGGCTCAGTCCTGGGCCCATTGCTTTTTTTATAATATCTGTGAATGCAATTGAGAACAGTATAGATAGCAGTCTTGAAATTTGCAGACGATCTAAAAGTTGTCAGGAATATTAGAGCAAAACATGATCAGGGTATTTTTAATCAGATCTGGACAAGCTAGTTGAGTGGGGTCTGAACCATGGCAGATTAAATTTAATTTGAGTAAATGTAAGATTGTGCATGCTGGACGAGTTAGCAGTAATCATAGGTATGAAATGAGTGGGCAGAAACTGGAGTAGATTGAAAAGAAAAGAGAGTTAGGTGTCGTGGTAAACAATAGACTATCAGCGTCAAACCAAGTTGTAGAAGCTAGGAAAAAGAAACTTAGAATGTTAGGGGCCATTTACAGAAATGTTTCCTACAAAAGTGAAAAGGTAATAACAAAACTGTATTGTGCATACATTAGACCACATTTGGAGTATTGTGTACAAGCCTGGTCTCCAACATATGAGAAAGATTGCTGGTTGTTAGAAAGAGTTAAAAAAGGAGCAACAAAATGTTGTAATTGTCTTGGTAGTTTACAAGATAGATTAAAGAAATTGGGTATGTTTTCACTTAGATATAGAAGGCTAAGAGGAGATCTAATTGAAGTCTTCAAATGTGTAAATGGTCAGCATTCTGGATATTTAAAGGGAATGTTTGAGTTAAATAGGAACAATCGAGGTAGAGGTCATCAGCATAAACTCATGAAACAAAGTAGGACTAGGCTACAACAGTCATTTTTCAGTAGAAGGGTTGTAGGACATTGTAATAAGCTACCAGGGGATGTCGCTGATGCAGTGACACTTGCCTCCTTCGAAATTAGATTAGATAAATACTTTACAGAAAAGGGATTAGTTCATAAATACTTATGGGATTAGGCTTCTTGTATGCAGGTAGAGTAAGGTGATTTGAAGGGGCGAAACTGGTGGCGGGGATTGCAACCTTGGATGGGCCCAAGAGGCTCTTTGTTGCACTTTTCTTTTATGTTTTGTCTTTTATATTGTCAAAAATGGCCCTGCGGCATACATCGCGCCGATTCAGGACAGAAGGTAGTAAATTATTAATTTTATCAAAACTATATACATACTCTCTGAGTCAGGGTCCTCATGTCACATGAATTTTAAAAAAAAATGGCTCAGCCAATCAGATTCGAAAGTAGTCGCATAAGGATAGACTTGCATTAGAAAGTTTGCTTGCTTGCACAGTATAAGGCGCTCAGTTCCAGTTGCAAGCTGATTGGATGATTGCATAGCCTCTGCCCAGGCACCGCACCGCATAAGCCAGCACCGCATTCCTTCGCCAACAAATCGAATATATTCGGCTGGAGTCTTTTCAGTCAAGACATCTTGCAGATACGGGTTTCCCAACACAGGCTACAAAACTGCTATCTCAGTTCAAAACCCCATGTTGAAGGTGTACTATTTCCTTTAATGCTAACATGCCATAATTACAGTCTGCAAACATTTAAAGTCTTATAACAAACAAGTATCTTAAAAAGTGTGGGGAGAGTAGGTAGTAAAATAGACCTACAGACCCAATATATCATAAAAACCTGAAATGTGTATTGTCATTAACATACCATTCCATTGCTGTCTCTGCTCCCTTATTTCCTGTGATAGCAAGAGCCTTCTCCCTGGAACAGAAAGGAAATCATGTGTTAAACTTTCACTTAACATTAGTGAGTGATACAATGTTATTAAGACAGTCACAGATATACAAATATTAACAATTGATAAAAGTAACATACAAAAGGCTCCATATACAACACACAATACTCAGACTTTATTGTCTTACGCTCGATTTTTGGGGAATCCCATTTCCAGCAGTGTATCCATGTTTAGGTCTCTGCTGCACTCAGTTCAAAATCTGGAATGAAAAAGAAAAAAGTACATCAGCACAAGCCACAAGCCATTCACTTTTCAAGAACATCAGAAATTCATTTGAACATTCTGGTTCTAGATCAAGATGTTTACATCAAGGTAAACTGTGAAAAAAAACTTCAAAAATTAAGCCCACGATTGCCTGTTATCATTATTGGTATCAGTATGACCTAAGCAGTGCTCTTAACTCTACTACCAATGCTGCTGCTATGCTACACACAATAACTTGAACACAAGGATAGGTAGCACTGGGTGCAAACCTTCAACACAAACCAAGACCTCAAATCAATGTGATCACATTGTTAGTATTTTGTTGGTGGTCTTAGCACATCAATGATGAGGATTTGGTTTTAAAGCCCTAAGGTCACCACAGCGGGTCTGTTCCTGTGGCTCCTCCAAAAAAGATGAGATTAGTTTAGAGGAGGTTGGAGGAGCGCTGATTTGTGTCGCCACAGGAACAATTTTGGGCTAGCACTATCAGCTGGAGTTGTTGCAGCTGTTGGCCACAAGGCACCGCTGGTGAACCAGGGTGTTATGACGTCGCAAGCAAATGGTACCACTAAATATTGATTGAATGATTTGTTTATAAATCAATAAATATTTAGCCTTAAATATTTAACTGGTACCATTTGCTTGTGACGTCATAACACCCTGGCTCACTAGCGGTCCCTGGCGGCCAACTGCTGCATCAACTCCAGCTGATAGTGCTTGCCCAATTTTGGATGAGGTATCAGCTGTTTGCATGCATGTCAAGTAGACAGCGCTGATGCATTGAAGACGAACACACGTCCAGACCCACAACAAATGAGTTACCCAATTTTGCATTTTTATACCCAATTTTGAAGTACCCATGGGCCAGTATGCAAAACGTGGCAGGAACATTAACAAGATATTTGGGGCAGCCCAAATCCTGCCTCAAATGGAACAGCAAGCTGCCCCATTTGGGGCAGGATTTTGTCCTTTTTTTTCTGAGGAGGAAATTTTGGTCCTCGGCCAGCAAATACTGTTGACGGGGGGGGGGGGGGGGGCACAGGTATTCACAATCACGTTTTATCTAGTATGGATTCACTTTTCAGCCAAAAGCTGTTGACAAGGGGGGGTGGTCGTAATCACGATCATGTGTTATCTAGTGTGAATATCAGTTAATAGTTACTTTGGCCCCCAAAAGTAAAAAAACTACCCCACAATTCCCAAAGCTGCACCTAAATTTACAATTATGCCCCTAAATTTTCAAAAGCTGCCCCAATTTTGATGTGTTGGTGCCAGCCCTGCCCTGACAAGATCTCATCGAAACTTGCCACGTTTTACATGCCACGTTGCCATGGGGGAAATGAGAAGAAAAATATTATTTGCTCCACTTCAACTTCACATTCAGACTTCAGTCCTCACTCTCTTTCTCTTATGTGTAACAACAAAGCAGGCGTCCAAATTACATATGAATGAACCATGCCACTAATGTCTACCATATCCTCCTCCAGCCTCCTCCGAAAAAAAAAACACCTTTCATTTCAGGAGTTTGGAGGAGGTTTGAGGTGAGCTTGGAGGAGCTTAGATGAGTTTGGATGAGCTACAGGAATGATCAGATTAATTTGGAGGAGCCACTGGAACAGGCCCATGGGATCTGTTCCTGGGGCGTCTATTGTCCAACCTCCTCAATTTTGGGAGAAAGTTGGAGTTCAGGAGGTTTTGGGCAACTCAGAGCAGGTCAGAGCAGCCACAGGAACAACCGGAGGAACTTGGAGGAGGTTAGAGTTGCCACGGGAACAGGCCCATAAATGCTAATTTTAAAGTATTTGATTTATGGGAGCAACACAAGGACAAGACAACAAACAATTTAAATTATACACCTGCATTCATATCAATATTGATATGCGTTGGATTGACAGCACAACCAGTCGGAACAACATGTAACTATTTATGGTCAGGCTTTGGTATTTTTTTCAATTTAATTTACCGAGTCTATCGTTCTACAAGCCTCCACGGTATAGAATACTCAAGCCTCTAAAATGTATGTAGCACCGTTCGGCTTCTCCCGGGGAATATCCAAGGCCGTATAATAGAGGTAGAGTAATCCGGAGATTTTAGCGTCCCAATCGCACAACATTAGCATGACGTCACTGGTGCTCTGGTTCGACTCTGCTGTCGCCGCACGCGGCTCGGTGCAGTCGCAGTGCGAATATTTCGAACGGGATGCGGATAGTTACGCCAAGGTACGATCCGCGGATAATTATCCCTCCCTCAAGAGACGGCCATACGCTGCCCCGGGAGGGGCGACTGGCGAGACGGCCATACACTGCACCGGTCTGACTGAAAGGTGAGACGACCATACGCTGCCCCGGTCCGGCTGAGAGAGGAGGAAACAGCCATACGTTGTACCTGGAAATGTTGCAAATGGCATTGTTTTGGCTTAATGTTCAAGATATGCTTTAACAAAAACTTAAAAAAACAAAATATTTCAAAATATAGCCTTGCAACATAATTTACTTATCTAACGGCGACGACTTCAATTGCCGCTCTCGTCAACAGGTCCGTTAAAAGGCCGCAAAACGCTCGAAAGCGCAGCTGCGGCGAAGGTGCTGGCCACGACTGGACCAGAGCACCAGTGACGTCGTCTCTAATCTTGGTTGCGCGGTAGCCGATACATGGAGAATCCCGGGATGACACACCCCCTGGGAATATCAATGCGCCGTGTCACCGTCGACGCCGGCCGCGTTACTCGTTTGTTTATGAATCCCGTAGGATTGGCTAATTGTTGAATTTAGTGATGTCACCAGTGAACACAGATATCTGACGGATGAGATGAACTCAAGTTTCAGGCACTTTAGGCTATAAAATATACTATAAATAGAAGGGAAAATCCTAATACATTTCAGCTACTGATATTGAAGAATTCCTGCCTTCAGATGCCTACGATAAATGGCATTTCAGGATAGTCTTTCTAGCGAGGAAAAGGAAAGTCCAAATTATTGAATGAGAATCGTCACTCAATACTAGAACGTTATCATAAGTGCCAAATTCAAAATTCGTAACAGCACCCTATATGGAACTCCGTGAAACAATTTGTATGCATATTACTTTGTATAAACGCCTTTATGATGTATGATGGTGGCTTTGCCGTCGCTATTGGACAAGTAAAGGTACCGTCAATCGGAACCTGATCTCGGCTTGAAATGGTTAAAATATTATTTTTAAACAGTATATTGACTTAAAATAAGATTGAGACATTCTTCATATCAATATTCATTCAAATATTATGCATTTTCTTTCAAACCTTTCAAAAGACGATTATTTAGTAGCAGCATGTTTTATCAAATGTAACACGTTCGTCATTTATGTCACATCTGTGTGCGATTGTTGTTGATATCTGCGTTTGAAGTTTTCGGGGGCCCCCACCCTCAAGGTTAAATGGCGTGGAAAGGGTAAAAGGAGATCGTTCGTGGAACAGCAGGAAAGTTAACGGTTCTGATCGAGGAGGACTTCCCGGATCTTGAACCTGACAGCACGACTCTTCTGAAATTTTGCCAAATTCACCATTTCACTATCGCATAGTAAGGTAAGTGGTACCTATTTCATTTTTGTTTTGTACCTACCATTTGCTTTTATCATGCTTGGGACTGGGAGTGACTGGATTGGTTATCGGTCGTTGGCGGACCCAGAACGTTTTTTGGTTGTTTGTTTGTTTGTTTGGGGGGGATCCCCAAAAGTCTCACACAATTTTGAAAACTCATTGGATTTTGCTTGCTTATGCATTGCTAGCTGATTTAAAACAAACTTTCCTGAGTAAAAGTTGCTTAGATTTATTCTATATCAGGAAATGTGTCAATTCTGTGCTAATTCCAGGCATTTTCAAATTCCATCATGAATTGATTTAGAATACAAAATGTGTTTGACAGAGTTGATCAACATTCAGGTCTTTCCAATGAACATATTCTGTTTTTGTCTTATTTCCTGAAGTGTCCCCACTGGTAATATTTCAGAAATTCACTTTCCCAGTTAATGATGTTCTTGAGGTCCCTTATATAAGAAGAGAGTATTATTATGATAGAAAGAAAAGTGGGTAATAGTTCAGTAATTCACCTCTCCAGTTTTACAGCACTGGGGGAGCCTGAACAAGTGGCTTGCGGTGCTGCCAGCTTGATGACATCATTGGGAGAGTATACTCAATGGCGTAGGCCTGTTTACTACTCGATCAGACTTAATGGCTATGAGTAGTAGGTTTTGTCCAAATCAGACATAAGCGAATCTTAGGTTTCGTCGCAATCAGACTTAATGGCTACAAGCGAATCTTAGGTTTTGTCCCGATCATACTTAATTGCTACAAGCGAATCTTAGGTTTTGTCCTGATCAGACTTAATGGCTATGAGAAAATCTTAGGTTTTGTCCCAATCAGACTTAATGGCTACAAGTGAATCTTAGGTTTCGCCTGATCTGACTTAACGGCAGGGTTAGGTTAGACAGGCCTACACCATTAATTATACCCTCCCAATGACATCATCAAGTTGGCAGCACCGCTCGCCACTTGATCAGGCTCCCCAGTGCTGTAACACCTGGGGAGGTGAATTACTGTAACCAGTAATACCAAAGCTATGATGTCACCAAAAACTATACATAATCAAACCTGAAATAACCTTTACAGAAATTATGGTTGCAGGGACCCACGTTTAGAACGCTCCACTCACATTCGCTTGCTGCACTGTGGCCCTAAAGGGGGGCTGTCGCCCCCGGACTCCCCAGACCACCTTGTAGACAGTCAAAGATAACCCACTTTTCAGTCTGTCATAATATTACCAGCAGCTGACTACCTTGGTACTCTTCTTCTATTAGAGACCTCAAGAACACCATAAACTGGGGAGGTGAATTACTGAACTAATACCTCACCACCAATCAAAGCCCAAGGGGCAGTGGGTCATCAGTATTCTAAAGCAAAAGACAATTATTTCCATGCAACACCCACAAGCCTAATGTTAGAATAAAAAGAAGACATTCCCTGTTCCCCTGCTCACCTCACCTAGTCAACTTACCTGGTAGGCTGTCTCACCAGACAGACCTTTCCAAAGGAAGGAAAGAATAAGAGGAAGCAATGCCATTCAGACATGACAATCCAAATCCAAGTTCATAATGTTTTTGACGCCTGCCCTAATAACATTTATTTTATTTGCATATTGTGTGACATGCTGCAGATGTAACAAGTCAAAGTTATGGTGTTTTACTTGGTACAAATTATCATGGTACTCATGCCACTTTATTACTAGTGACAATTTTTGCTGACCAATTTGCTTGTATTGCTTCTAGTTTGTTTGAAACCCCTATTCTTACATCTTTTTGCATGACACCATTTTATTGCAGGAATAAGATGTGTATTTGTAGTTTTTTGCTTTAATATACGGTCTGCTTTGTTCTTAGTTAACCATGGTCAAGGAAACGGAGCTCCATATAATGTTCTCCTTTCTTTACCATTACCTTAGCTTAGAAACAGAACTCAACCAGTTCATTGAACCAGGTGATTAGACCTGGGGAGGTGCAACTATTACAACAAAGAACTATAGTTTGATAATAATTCTTGATTTTGTTTACTTTGACAGTTTTTTTTTTAAATTTATAATGTATTTGTATGTATTTATCCTGTCATCTATCTTTCTCAAATGTTGGAATGAAATATCTGTGTGATTGCCAGCTCAGTCCACCTGATGTCAGAGTATTGCTAGGTAACTAAAACTATGTAAGCACGTTTTCAAAACTTTTGGTTGCTACCACCAGCTTTTATTTCACAGTTGAATAGTATTCCCATGAAAGCCCAATTGCATTTGTCCAACCAAGCACCTATGGCTAGATGCTTTGTTAGATAGTGCTAGGAAAGAAATGATCTGTCTGGACTTGAGTCATGAGCATATATGGTCTGAGAATGAGTTTATATTTTGACATCCAATGTTTTTCCTGGTTAACACGCGCACTGGAGGGGGGGGGGGGGGGTCGGTCCGCCCACCCCTCCTGTTTTGTGTAAATTTCTCCTGATTTTACCGGTCGATATGCATTATTATTTGTGTGTACCTGCTAACAAATGAATGGCGCGTCGTTTAAAGTAACAAAAATAACAATCGGCCGAAAAGTTTTTGAATTATAGGACATCAAAGTAAAAACAAACATCAAAATGTCTCCAAAATGACTGCAGTGAAATGTTGATATGTAAATGACCTGAGGTCAAATGCAACTTCTATCATCCCTATTGTATCATTAGACTTTCCAACAAATCACTTAACCGATTTTGGGGTATATACATGCAATCACTGTGTTCCATAACAATGTCAAGCCAAGGAGCGCATACCAAGCAAATTTAGCATATTTGACCTCATTTGACCTATAAGATATTGACCTGGGGTCATGACATTTTCACAAAACAGATTCCCACAACACCTCTACCCTACGCATTTCGTTGTGGCTCTTATGGGGACCGAGATCTTAACCCTATTTGTAACAGGCTCCTGGCTACCCCTATTTGTAACAGGGGGGGGGGGGGGGATTCCGCCCCCCCCCGGAGATCTCGAGATCTACCCGTCCGATTTTCAAAAATGAAACGGTGTTTGGTTCCCCTCAACACGATCTACATTTATAAATAATAATACAAATATACATTTTGGATAGGGGGGCAACGGGGGGGGGGGGGGGGGGGGGGGGGCAAAAACGACAAATTTTAGTGGTATTTTTGATCCAACATAGCTTTCATGTTTATCGACCGATTTTAACATAACTAATAGGAATCGATAGAGATTGAATTGGAAATTGATATATGACGGTGACGTTTGAAAATTCAAAAATCATAGGCGTGTACAGGTCACTCAATATGGGGGTGAAGTAAATGCGTAATAAAACAATTTTTTGATGTTTTTTTTTAATAAATGAAATGGTATGTGATTGAGACATTATACAAAACAGTTGTAAATCATATTTTTTTGCCATAGGCGGTACCAGGTTAGTTAAAAAGGGGGTAAAATTGGGAAAAAGTATTAACCGCAGACAAGTTGCTACCCAGCACTATAAATATGTTACTGATCGTAGATAGTTCCTTTTTGCATGTTGTACTTCATCATAGGCGTATCCAGGATCCAAACTGGGGCGGCGCAAGACCTTTTGATAAGTATATTATCCGCTATTATGATACTAACTAGTCAACAGTGACTATTTCACTTACAACTTCAATTAACATTGCTTACCCCCTTTTTACCCTACCTGGACTCGCATTTTATCTTATAATCGTTCGTAGAGTAGCCTGTGGTGCGTGTTTCATCCGCAAACTGCAGTATGTTATGTCATTGTACGCCCATGCCTCTCAGTTTCCTTGCAATAATATGACCCCCCTTCTTCCATTCCTGAGCGCGCCTCTGCAAAAAATGACTTTATTCCCTTTTCTGGTCTCATATGTGCATATATTATTATAAGATAAACGTATATTGCGCCGTTATCGCTGGCATATCGTCATTACCATGCCAGTCACCCCCCTTTTCATGTTCCTGAACACGCCCCTGAAACTATGTAATAAATTATGCAAATAATGGAAGCAGAAGCTATCTTTTACATCTTGATAGCTATAAATGCCCCTTACATTGCTCTATTGGCTTCCCGCCAAGCATTGAATACTTCCTGGAACCCCCCCCCCTTTTCAAGCCCCTGAAACCGCCTCTGCCATGCAATTTTTATGATATTTCATTAACATCAACTAATTTGCACTTGTTGCAATCACCGTAAGCCGATATAACTCCTTCATACTTGATGCGGTTAGGAAGAAACCGTGAAGATCGCATTTCCGTATTATCGCCAAATGTCGCCTCCGAACCCACCCAAAACTGTGCCCTGGAACCGCCTCTGTGCAGGTTAAGAACTCAAAATTTTGACTCCAAATGTGGAGTTCAATTGTATGAAAAGTCCCAAAATTTCATGGGCCTACTCCCAGCCGTTCTGGAGATATCTGCGAAAAACATGAGGGGGGGCGGAATCCGCCGAGGGGGGGCGGAATCCGCCCCCTCCCCCCTGTTACAAATAGGGTTAAGGGAGGGAGGGGGGGGGGGGGGGATCCGCCGCCACCTCCAGTGCGTGTAATTCTCAGAGTCCTCCAGTGCGCGTTTTAAATGGAATAGTCGACCTTATCATGGGGTTTTGAACTGAGATAGCAGAATTGTAGCTTGGATATATAAATCATATGATCCACGGTTCGGTTTTTCCCAAAACTCTACCTCAACGGCTCTAGGGCAGATTTTCGAACGAACCGCCGAGGTTTATACCAGAGTCCTGTTCAAGGGGTCTGCGGCCGCCGCGTCTCCCGCGGCCAAAAAGGCGGGGCTTAAAGGGAGTGTGCCTACTCACATCGCTTAGTTGGGGTTATTGACACTGGTCTATAGAACACAATTTTCTGAATTGAACCAATACTTCATTTCTCCAGATTCACCCTAGTTGCTGAGATATTCCAAGACTCCAGGAATTTGCTTGGGAGCAAAAAGTTATCGGGTAGACTCCAGAGGGCTTCCGCTACTAGAAGCACTGCAACTATCGATTAAACTGCTAACATATTGTTAGCGCCGGCCAATAGCAATTCAACAAAACAGCTCGTGCACGCTGATAGCAGCAGCCGAACAGAAACTGGACGGCCATCATGTTTTTCGATGATGGCCATTTCGATGATGGCCGATGGCCATTTTTTGAAGAAGATATCAATTTAGAGCTACGAAACTTGCACATAATAAAGTTCACAGTGGCAAGAACGTGCTGTGCAAAACTCGTCTTTCTATCTTGCATGATGTGACCGTAATTGTATTGTCTTATGTGCGCCGTTTTACATAACATCACCATAGTGGCGATCGTTTTATAGATATCGAAACAAAAATAAAAAACAAACAATATAAGTGAAAATTCAACTAAAGCGGCTCCAGATGTGAATTTCATCATATACAACAATCAAACCAGCACTACTTACCGTATGAAAAATATTTTTGCCATTCCAAAACAGTAGGCACACTCCCTTTAATTTGAATAACTTGAACACTTTTGCGGCCGCTGATGGCGTCCG
Organism: Chirona hameri; assembly: GCA_036785665.1. Classification (NCBI taxonomy): domain Eukaryota; kingdom Metazoa; phylum Arthropoda; class Thecostraca; order Balanomorpha; family Balanidae; genus Chirona; species Chirona hameri. The sequence goes on along the minus strand of JAXIVJ010001454.1, from coordinate 37,876 downwards.
ATAGATGGCGCGTGTAACGGTCGCAACGAATAGTCAATTTCATGGAAACCCTGAATGTTTTCCAAAGCCACTCAATTACATGGACATCTACGGGTCACTGCGAGTTGTCATTCTTGGTCAATCACCAGTGAGCTGCGATATCAACACAATATTGCGCAACTGTTGTCGGACGCGCGCCATTTATGTCGAAGTTGTTTTGCGGTTGCTCCTGAGCAACCGCGGGAGCCGCAGAAAGTATGACGTCACACCTCCGGACCCAGTTATCTGTGATTGACGGATGCTTTAGCTCCGCCCTTTTGGCCGCGGGGCCGCAACGACTTGAACAGCACTCAGATGGGAGGTTTATACCAGATTGACAGTGACGTCATAGTATTATAGCCAAGATTTTCTGTTAAAGTGAACCGTCCTTGGCTCTATTTTACCAAACTTTGGGACCTTGGCGACTGCCGGCTGCGTAATTTGGAATATAATATTGCGATCAGTCAAGACCCGAAAAAGCAAGTAGGAAACTGCGGTGCGTTACCAAAAAACAGCGATTTGATGATCACCATAGACCAGTTGTCTGCAAGATGGTCGGGGGTCCGCGGGGGGGGGGGGGGGGGTAGACCCCTGGTAGGTTCCGCAGCGCAGCGAGCGAATGCGAGCGGAGCGTTCTAAACGTGGGTCCATGCGACCTTGCTATAATTACCGTGCGGGCGCGAAGCGCCCGTGAGGTTTCTCGTCAACTTACTAGACAAATGTACATTTGACCCGGCCCGAACCGGCTATACAGACGCTTTTCAGAAGCTTATAACTTTGCAACCACTGCTCCGATTGAGATCAGGTTTTCACCATTAGATAGGACCATCAAATCAATTTTGATTTTGGTATGGTGCGTTCTGATAGGGGTGGTACCACAGCGCGTGGCACACGCAAACGTCGAAATGAACGAAAATCCAAGGCCATATAACCAGGTAAAGACACGAGCCATTTGACCTTGAACTCGGCGGACCGCCGAATGACGTCCTTGGCGGTGCCCGGCTCCTTCGTCGGCGCCGCGCTCAAGCGCATAGCTGTAACTCGTAAACGACAAAAAAAAAATACCGCCCTATAGAGGCATATTTTTGGAATCAGCGCATCGAGGAGGCCCTGTATGCAAAATTTGGGGCAAATCGAGACACCTAGGAATATCACACTGCCAGTGTGATATCTGATGCTGCAACTTTGACGAACGTGAGCCATCGAAACCCGCAAACAACACGCCACTAACAGACTGTTCAATTTCAACTATTGCGCTATTGCTAGCTGAAATCTTGCAATTTGATTGGTGGAGCGCTCTGCCGCCAGTCACGTCAAATCACGTTTGGGAGCACCGACGAGGCGACCTATATGGTGCTCAAGCGGTGTCACCCCCTGCGAAAATCACTCGATCAAAAATGGCATAACCTAGAAACTAAATAAACTATATAATAACAAATAAACTAATAACCTATAAACTTTCGTCATGAAAGTTTATAGGTTATTAGTTTATTTGTTTCCTCGAAAATTTTCCTCGAAAATGTGAAAATCCAATGCTATCAAAATGTTATTATTATGTTGTAATATTTCGGCCACAGGCCTTTATCAAACAGTAGCAAAAAATGGCATTATTAATCTGAGCATTGTTTGTATAGGCTGAAGCATGCAGCGCTCAGGACTAGAGATGCAAAAATTTCCCAAAAAACAGGAACCGGCCCCGCACCGCCACGGCTCATACATGAGTTGGGACCGGCATCAAGACCGGCCACATGTGGCAGCACCCGCCAGGCCCGGCACGCGGCAGCTAGGAATCTGCATGTATACTTCATTCTACTCTTAAAATCTTTTAGCAGGAATATTTATAGTTTGCAATGTGCATTTTGCACCATTTTAACACACACCACATTGAAACACCAATGGATAATGGATATATATGGACCATGGAGTAAAGAAATCCCACACAAGTCAGAACTTGAGATAAATAACCAACAACAGACTAACAGGAAAGTCGAACAGGTCAAGGTGAGTAGACTTCTTTCATCTTTGGTGGTTTGCAAAAATAAAAAACAAAAATAAGACGCATGATAGATATATAGATCATGCAAGTCCAAACGAGCAGCTTAAAAGTATGTAATAAGTATGCATTCATCACTCAACATCACACAATGCAATGTTTGGGTTGTAATTGTAATAGCTTCTACAAACAATGTTGAGGTTAGAGGTACTACAACCTACTTACTTATTTGATCAATGCTGACATGGACTAGTAAATACTAAATATACTTCACAGGATAATGGGGAAAAGGCAAGTTTTCCTGGACATTTAAGTATGACAAACGTACTAAAAACATTGGGAGTGACAATCATATCTTGAATGATAAAAGTAAAATAATCAACCTGTTTTAAATTACAGAGTATCCTCGGTTTTCTCACTATCCAAGCCAAGATATCTATAACAACATCCAAGCCAGTCACACACAGAGCCACTCTTATACGGCCTTGTCACATATTTATACAGCCTTGGGCAGTGGGCACAGATAAACAAAGCTTGAGCTACTTCACTGCCAAGGCCAAGGTCGTACAACTGCCTTGGTACAACTTCACACGTCCGTCAAGCTAGCAGCAGATTCATATTCGCGAATCTGCTGCTGCCAGACAGATATTCGCCGGGCTCCAATATACTGCTACTGGCAGCAGATTCGGCGAATGTCTGCCAGCTGGCAGCATATTCGTGAACAACTTCCGCGGCCTTCTTGGCGCATCTTAGACGCGAGCAGCAGATTCAGATATTCGCCGGGCTCGAATATACTGCTACCAGCAGCAGATTGGGCGAATGTCTGTCAGCTGGCAGCATATTCGTGAACAACTTCCGCGGCATTTTTCGCGCATCATCTGAACGCCAGCAGCAGATTCGCAACGTGATGTGTTTGAGTTGAGTTGTTCGGTGAGAGATGGGTACCTTCTAGGTAAGTAGGTATTGATCAACGTATTACTGACTTGAAGCAGTCAGTGAGTAGCACCTCTAACCTCCTACTTACCCAGAAGGTACCCATCTTTCACCGAACAACTCAACTCAAACACATCACGTTGCGAATCTGCTGCTGGCGTTCAGATGATGCGCGAAAAATGCCACGGAAGTTGTTCACGAATATGCTGCCAGCTGACAGACATTCGCCGAATCTGCTGCTGGTAGCAGTATATTCGAGCCCGGCGAATATCTGAATCTGCTGCTCGCGCCAAAAAGGCCGCGGAAGTTGTCACGAATATGCTGCCAGCTGACAGACATTCGCCGAATCTGCTGCCAGTAGCAGTATATTCGAGCCCGGCGAATGTCTGTCTGGCAACAGCAGATTCTCGAATATGAATCTGCTGCTAGCTTGACGGACGTCAACTTCACTGCTGTGCGTAATGGTGGCTGAAGTATTTGACAATTGTGAAGCGTTGAGCTCAAAACGGCGCAGACAATTAATCCCGTCACCGAAATGACTAACTTTATCACCATAAATAACTTTAAATCACCAAAATGAAAATGTCAACATATTGCGGATTCGGCAGATGGACTTCTTTAAAAATATTTAAACTTCAACTGACACCAAGGGTTAAGATTTGATACAGTTTATTTTCGAATACGAACATGAACAATTGTCTTCACACAATTCTGAGGCGTCGCGATTCTGAGGTGTGAAGTTGTGAATATCTAAGTGACACATTCGCGAATATCGATCTACTGCTTAATTGACACACGTGATTCTTTTACGGTCCAGTCCTGGCGAATTCGTCGCAAATGTGACTCATCAAAACACATTGTTTGGAAATTGGGTTTGAATGTGTTGTCGGGGAGTGTGTCACGTGTAATTATGCAAGGTCATATATAAATTATGGAGCTATTGTGATGAGAAGTTGAAGTGGAACTAGACAGGTTTGCATTCTGGGATAGGTCTTGGCCACTTAAGATTTCTTTGCAAAATGTTTTTGTTTGTGTTTTACAGTCTTTCCACCTTTATAATTGTAATTGCATAAAATACAATATTTGTTCACTACCAAAACTACAAATGATATGACTTGAATATGTCCTTTCTCATGTGGAACTAAATAGTAAATATGTATCAATAAATATTCTCAGTAATATGTATTTACAATAGTATTAACAATAATTATTATCATATATGTGGGTGGTTTTGTTCCATAGGTACTTATTTGTTATACAAAATAATTTGGGGTGACCTGTGGCAATGGGATGACTAAATATAATATTGTCTGCCACCCCACCTAGTTACTAGTGATGACAGTGGAATTTGATTTGGGGTAGTTGTTTCTGTTTGACTGCACTCGACTCTCGCACTGCTGCAGTGACTGAGCTGATGAATTGATCATGAATTGACCCTGTAGTTTGATTTATTAAGTTTCACTGGTGTGTCCACTCCTTGCTAGGTCGTACTATTTATCACTTTTAATTTGTAAACTGGGACATTGTTATGTGTTATGCTGGTGTTTTACTGTTGTATATTTTGTTTTCTCAATTTATCATGATCTTTAAGCATGTATGTTCTGACTTCTGCCAATATTTATTTCTATTTAATTATTTTTTTTAATTGATAACTTGTGCTGAGCCCGGCATGAGACCGGCAAGCCTGAGTTCAGACACAGCTTCAGGCACGCCGGGCCTGAATTTGGGCCCAGCGCCGGCTCTGTGGTCCTGAAATTTGCGTCTCTACTCAGGACGTACTCCCTTTTGGCGGATTCGAGAAAGGAGACCATGAACAATTTATTAAAACTTAATTTGTATGTTGGCATGCATGGAGGCCTGTCAATTTTTATAGAGGGCTAAAAGGCCTCTGTGTTACTACCACGTGTGCTTTCGTATCGTTTCATATTTCAAACCTGTTTTACCTTTACCAGAGCGCGCCCGCTCGGTCATCGCCCAAAAAGGCGTTTTACTGGTGGTTAGGTCAGGTTCGATTATGTTATTACAATATTGTTTCCTGCCACATCCTGGTCCATGGGGATCGTCAAATCGATGGTTTTTGATAACGCACCGCAGTTTCCTACTAGCTTTTTCGGGGTCTTCACTGATCGCAATATTACATTCCAATATACGCGAACCGGCGCACATGAGTGCGCTCAGGGGGCTGTCATCCCTTCAGCCGCCATAGGCTCAATTTGCTTTTTGCTATGCAATAAAAAGAACTACGTGTGTCAATCAACCGAAAACCGTGACATACGTGGTTCTTTCTTGGGTGTGACGTCATCTATGCGTTTTTTTTGGCGCACCGATATTTGTGGCGCGGCTTATATATATGGCCTTTTAAGATTAGCGAAGGAGTAAAATATTTGCCCCTTCGCTGTCAAAATAAGAGTGACTTAGGAGCGAAATGATATTTAGATAAGTTGGAGACCTTGAATCGGTCTTTCTTTCAGGGTTTGTTGTTTGTAAATCGGCTCGGTGGAATTATCTATATAGTCTTTAAAAAATTACGAGTTATCATTTATTTGTATAGGGGCAAGGGATTATACGTCCATATGACGTCACCACCCCTGAGTCGGATTCGGTCAAATCGCCGGATGACTCTACCTTCTTATAGGGCCTTGAGCGCACTGTTTGCCTAATTCGATTCACCGTAAACTCGGAAGGTGTGACACGTTTGTGACGTACCTACATCTGCAAATGACTTCATGTTGTACCAGTAAGGCGCTGTAGTTGGCGATGAACGAGCGAGCGCGAAAGAAATGTATGGGCAATTTCAACTAGATCGGGCAAGTAGTTTCGAGATACAAAAAAAGGTGCGCACGTGCAGAGGCGCCCACCTTTGACTTCTGGGAAAGTGGGGGACTGAGAGGTCCCTAACCACACACCAAATTTGAACACAATCGGCTCAGCCGTTGCAGATATATAGAATAGGGGTGTGCACGTGCGCACGTTCAAAGCCACCCATCCCGACTTGTGGAAAGGCGGCGGCTGAGAGGTCCCTAACCACACACCAAATTTGAACATATTCGGCTCAGCCGTTTCTGAGATATAGAATAGGGGTGTGCACGTGAGCACGTGCAGAGCCACCCACCCCTGACTTGTGGGAAACTGGTGCATGAGAGGTCCCTAACCACACACCAAATTTGAACACAATCGGCTCAGCCGTTCCTGAGATATATAATAGGGGTGTGCACGTGCGCACGTGCAGTCACCACACCCCTGAGTTGTGCGAAAGTGGCGGCAGAGGGGTCCCTAACCACACACGAAATTTGCACATAATTTGCCCAGCCGTTGCGGAGTTATTGCGAGAAAATACTTTTCAACACCCCTCACGCGCCAGGCGCAGTGGTAGTCACCCACATGAGTCGGCACTGGTCTCAAACAGGGTAGGTTAGATGGGGCAGCTCAGTAAAGAAGTCCGCTAGTCAATTGGACGTGCGGTTGCAGATATATGAGCTCAAAAGCGTCGCCACGGGCCGGGCCGGGCCGCTCATAATCAGATTTTCCCATATACCACGGAAGGATGAGCGAGCGCTTCGCGCTCGCTCGTAATGACTGTGAATAACACTTAGAGACAACACAACAACTTATGAAAGGTAAAAGGTTGCTTAATTGTTCCTAAATTATGGCATTTCTCATGAACACACCTCCCCCGTTGATATGCTGTACCTGATCTACAGGTTTTAAACCACTGACTGGTGGCGCCATGCTGCGGATGACTCAGGAAATTGTGCCGTGATGTGGGGCCAATAGATGGCGCTGGTGCTCAGCTGATCGACTTCTCTCGCTATTCCCAGCTGTCGTGAGATCAGTGAAAGGTGAGACCGCCTGTGCCAGCAGCTCTAATACTAACAGTGACTGGCCGTGCGAGATAACTCGGTGCTAATGCTCATGGGATCGTCATTCGAGAGGAGCAGTGGCAGACTGGCCTGTAGGAGATCTCTATTTATTGCAGCGTATTGTTGATTTTTCTTATGATAATGCCGTTCGGTGGAGAATGTGGCCCCAATTTTGTCCAGAACGAAGCGGTTTAAAGCTGAAACAAAATTATCTTGACCAGATAAAAGTGAACAGTCCGGTGCAAAATGTTGCAAAAACGCAAAAGAGCACAATGGTTTTGACCTTTGCCTTTGACTAAGCTTTATTATTTTTAGTTATTTGACGATTTACTTTTTCAGTACATTTCACTTTATTATTGTGTTGGCATGCTGTGTGATCTTGCCTGCTGCCGGCGTCTGTTGTAGAGTTTCGCTCCTCCAGGTGGAGTCTCCACTCTGCCGTACCCGCTGACTGGCCAGCCACGATAACCGTTCTCCTGCGACCACCAACCGTCCAGGCAGGACCATTTACCTACTTTAGGCCAATGGGCAGTCCTCTCCGGACAACATTGTGCTTCTAGATCCCCGTCTTTAGCCGACCGCGCGGTGGCTATCGTTTTGCACCCGTGTTGGCGGGGCAGTGCGGCGTGCAGGGCGGTCTGGATCATCCCGTCCGTTCAGCCGGCTCCGCCCCACCCCACCCCTGACGTGGCGTGTCTGCCGCTGTAGAGGCGAACAGCCGACCGTAAAACTGGTGACCCAGTTCCGCACTTCTCCCCGAGATTTAGGCAAGTCGCCGTCGGCTCTCTGCGTCGTGTTTACGACCGGTGCTATGTGCGTAGCTCCACAAGTTTGCCGGTTATCCCGCACATGCCCTGTCAGGCCGACAATGTCCGTTTCCCGTTTCGTTTATTAAGGATTCGTCCACGTAGTGGGTATTATGAACCCTGTACATTGTAGGTAAGGGTGACAGACATTTACTCATACACTATGGGAACGGTCACGGTCACGATGCATGTGAAAAACAACACGGACATCCGATTGTAATTCATGTTGGCTGACAAATGGCACGCAGGAACGCCCTGCGACTCCGCACCTCGGTTATGTTAGCTGGGAGAGAATTCCACGCACGCGCGGCCCTATATGCGAAGCTTCTCTGCGTGGCTGACAGGCGACATCTTTCCAGCTGCAGCTCTCCCGCGGCTACAGCTCTCGTTTCCCTCTGGGATACCTGGGATCGTTTGACAAAAAGAGCTCTCAGGGCTGGCGGGCAGTTGTGGTCATGAAGCGCACTAAACACTTTGAGGCAGTCTCGCTGATGCCGCAGGCTGGCAGCAATGGTGGTCGCCGTTTCCGCGTCGATTTCGTGGAAAACTGGTCGTTTCTGCTGGGAAGGCACAGGAGAAGGCTCTGGATGGTCCGCCCGCGACACGAGTGCCCCCATGTGACGTGGCCAGCCCGGCTGCGAGACGCCGTCATTTGTGGGTCGCTGGTGTGTGCGGTGTTGTGCCGCGTCACCATGAGATGCCTGGGTCGTTTCCCGCAGCCGAAGTGCAGCTGCCGCTCCGAAGGATGGCGCGAGATAGCCGAGCGGAAACCGATAATATGGGCATCGGGACCTACTTATCAGGCTGTTAATTAGGTTTCTTCTGAACGTAATTTGAGCTTACTCTGAAATTAAATGGCGTGAGTTTCCCTGATTATTTTAGAGGAGCCTAGAAAACATGGCTCGGAAAAAGAAAATATCTGTTCCACTTCGGGCCAATCCAACCAATCGGTCACTGAAACTTTCGGTCGACGGTCGAGGGCCGTTTTCGGTGGTGTTCGACCGCTTTTCAACGTGTTCGACCGTGCTCGACCTTGGAGATTTCTCGGACATCACCACGTCACCGGTATGGCGCTAAGTGCCAACCGAATACTGAATAGGTAGCCGCGTCAACCTTCACCTTGCCTCTATGGACGTTACGCAATAGAGCTGACAGCTTTAAAGCCGCCGGATGGAGAGTTACGGAAGTTGAAAGTTAGCCTCCTTATAAGATTGAATCCCTGTTTTTTTTTTTAAAAAAACTTAACCATCGTTTCAATGTTCGTGATATAACATGTTCCCTTTGCAAGCTCCATTTATCGATAATCATTTCCACAAATGTTTGCGTTGAGCGTCTCTGCCCTATTCTCAGAAATCTTCGTTGCATCGGTGACCGAAAATTCTATACATACCGGTCTGTGAGCTCGAATTCTTCTGGGGAGGGGGGGGGGCTGCGGGTTTCGGAAATGGAAAAGTGTCGACTCCGTTACGCAACTGCCGGGGCAGCTGCGGAGACTGCTCTGCACTGAATCCCGGCCTGCCGCCGCCGTAAACACAGGCGCGGCGCCGACGTCGGCGGCGGCCGGCCCTCAGTGGGCCGGCGCGGCGCGGGTCAGTCGTAACGGCGCTGTGGTGGCGGTGAGACCCGGTGTGGTGGCGGCGATCGCGGAGGTGTGTCCGGCTGGCTCGCCACGTGCGGTGTGAGCGACCATGGCCATGGAGGCAGAGTACGCTCACGGGAGGTAGGTGCCGTCGCCGCGGTCTGATCGGCCCGGGTCGGGTCGTCTCCCTGCCGGAGGTGGCCGGGGTCCGCCGGCCTGCCGTCGGCGGTCACTGCCGTGGCCTTGGGGCGATCAGGTGCACGGATGGTGTGGCCGACCGGCCGCCGGACGGTCCAGAACGCCGCCCGGTCCTGGCTGCCCCGGCCGGCCGGCTGCGCAGATCACCTACCGCTCTTCAACAATCATCAATACTGGCACTGACCTGGCACGCCGTCTGTCACCGCCTGTCACCGTCTGTCACCGTCTGTCTGACACACCGTGGCGGCGGCGGGCGGTGGAGGCGGCGGCAGTGACGTGACCGTGGCCGCCTCCCGACGCTCGGCCGTCAATAAACGGTGCTGCTGAGCTGTGGCTGACGCAACTCTACCGCGCGCTGCGGTCCCCTGACGCCCCGCGGCGCCGGCCGCCGGCCCAGTCCGCTCGATGGTGTGTGTGTGTACCGCCCTAGAGCGTTGGTCCGCCGGCGCATTTTTCAGGGCACTGGTGAGGTGGCGGCCAAACCAGTTTTGGTGTCTGAGTGCCGGCGAGACCGCCCAGTCGGGCTGGATAGCCGGGATGGGAGTGAGGAGTGACACACGTACTGGGGGGCCCATACTCCCTCACTTACTATTCCGCTCTGAACAGGCCCTAATGTAGGGCCTGAACTGACTGTTCTGAACAGGCCCTAATGTAGGGCCTGAACTGACTGTTCTGAAGAGGCCCTAATGTAGGGCCTGAACTGACTGGACGACAGACGGTGTTGGGCTACGGCGTCCGACGTTCAATGTAGGGCCTGAACTGACTGTTCTGAAGAGGCCCTAATGTAGGGCCTGAACTGACTGGACGGCAGATGGTGTTGGCTACGGCGTCCGACGTTCGCGTCAGAGATGTTGAGTGGACGGTATTCTGCAGTTATGAAGCCGGCAGTACTGGATGCGCCAATCGATATTACGTGACGTAATATCTCGAGGTCGCACTGCATCCTGTGCACGATCAAAGGGAATCCATATATAGAAGGGACTACGTGCATTTTATATTGAGGTTAGTGTGTAGTAATATGAGAAATTCGGTCAGTTACCGTAGTCCCAGAAATACTACAATATGGACTCGTCGAATGTCACTATTAATATTTTAACTTTGGCACAGACTCTTTCTTGATCGGAAGAAAACCTTGACCTATGTCAACTGACATATGACAAAGTAACCAAAGTCAACGTCAACATACATATTGAGCAATTGTATCAATACGTGTCTGTGGCATTGTACCTACGGGTATCTGTTGCGAGTTTTATGTGTAACATTTTTGTAGCACACCAAGCAGTCGTTTACTAGAGCCTTGTTCACGACGCCTGCTGACGGGCTGACTGCTGCTGCCTACTGCTGTCAAAACGTATCGACCAATCAGCGTAGACCAGTGGGGGGGGGGGGGGATGGGATGCGGGGAGGGGTACGGTGTATGACGTCATACCTCTGCTGCCTCCTGCTGTTGCTGCTGCCGGAAAATCGCGTCAGCCGGGCAGCAGATAACACAAATTGGCGCACGTGGCAATTTTCAAACGTGAAGCGTCGATAAACAACCAACGATCTCCAAGCGAGAAGCTTGAAGAAGCGAAGATGAATATGGAGTAAGTCTGCGATCATTTTAGTTTACTGTTTATGTTGGTATTAGGTACAAGCTTTGCTACTTACCTAGCTGTAGGAGAAAATTTATCGTAGCAATTACGCCAGATATGTATCGTGAATCGACAGCATTTGTGTTCAAGTAGTAATCGCCGGCGATGACGTAGGTTGTGTGCTGCCGTTTTGGGCAGCCGTGGGCAGCCCGTCAGCAGGAGGTCGTGAACAAGGCTCTCAGATGAAGGATATGCTAACCTATGCTGAACAGTTGCTGGAAAACGACTCCACAGGCATGCAGGCCGCATCCTGCTGACGATATTCTGGGAATCGACAGTCTGCGGACGTGCATACTCTGGCCAGCAGAGCTGGACGTGCGGCCGGCCGGCGCCGGTACCGTGCCGCCACCGCCTCTGTCCGGCTTCCAGGACAGCTCTTATGATCACAACTACCCGGCCACCATCTCTGCCACAGTCTGAGAACGCTCCGACACGGGCTAGGCGGCTCTGATCCCGAGCCTCCCTCGGTCCCGGGTATCCGCGTGCCTCGGGACCAATATTGTACGCGTCTCTGCCGGTCGCACGCAGCTGTCACCCCGACACCGCTCGATCTTTGGCCGTCTGGCGAGGCAGACGCGTCCGTCCTGCTGCCGTCTGTGTTGCCGTGTCCTGGCAGGCGCACACACGCGTGTTTCTCCGGTCTGCCGTGGGGTGCAGACAATCCACCGGCGCCTCTCCCTGCCTTCCCCCTGCTGGCAGTATCAGTACGACAGACAGGACTATACGGCTATATGGCGCCCTAAGATGGGCGCCCCATATAGCCTTGTAGCTGCGGTGCCCTTAAGCCCAAATCATCATCAGCAGCAGCAGCAGCAGCAGCAGACCGGACTCGGCCTGACGGTCCCTGTTACCGTGACTGGTATCCTCAGCGCCGCCTTTCCCTCTGATCGGTATCCCTGGACGCGCCTCTGCTGCGGCTCAGAGACCTGTCGGAGAACTCGCTGTCTGTTTACGCTCCGCCGGTGCGGGCGGCGGAGGGCGGGGACGGTACACCGACCTGACCCCGGCCCGGCCCCAGCTGTATCGAGCGTCATCGGTGCCGCGCTCTGTCTCAGCCCGAGAGATCGTACCCAACCACCAGAGATCAGCGTTTGTAGTGTGCAATGTGCATGCACTGCACTGTGGCACGTCCGACGCCAGCTGACCACCCCTCAGACCCCCCCCCCCCCCTCGCCGGCCGACCCCCTTCCGCAGCGCGTGTCTCGCTCCGCCCCGTCTGACCTTGCAGCCCGGCGCGGCCACTCACCCCTCCTCGGAGCGGCCTATTGACTTTCTGCGCGCGGCCGCGCGTTGCAACGGCGGCTCTGCGGCGGCCTCAGCTCGGCTGAAGTCGTCTCCGGCTGACGCGGCTGTCATGTCCGGCTCGCACCTGCTCTGTTCGGATGGCGTCCAGGGGGAGTGGAGGGCCCTGAGGGGCCCAGGAAGGAATGATGGGTCCCTGGGTTCTGGTGTATTCGACGACGAGTCGCCTCAGCTTATGCCGATGGCGTTACATCTGTTGACTTCAGCGGTCTCGTGGTTTGTCGGAGGATGGTTCTGGTTGTTCGGGTTAGGTCTGGTCACTGCATCGGCGAATCACTCAGCGTTCGTTCTGGTTCATTCCGGTTCATTCTGGTTCATTCCGGTTCATTCCGGTTCATTCCGGTTCGTTCGGCGCTGGATTCCGAGCGATCCTCTCAGTCCGCTCGGATGCCCCGTCGGCCGGCCGCGGCCAGAATTGGGCTTCGGTTCCATTAGTTCAGGTGCTTCTCCACTCTGCAGCAATACCGGGTGCTTTTGCAGCGTCAGCTCGTGCTGTAAGGAATTACAAGCTGGCCCCCAATACTAGCCGACACCTCCAGCTGGCACGTCTAATACGCCGTCTCGCCTACCCATGTCCGCGTCTGTGTGTAGGCATCCATAGCCGTGCGTCTGTACCGTGCCGCGTCTATAGCCGTGCGTCTGTACCGTGCCGTGCGTCTATATCCGTGCGTCTGTACCGTGCCGTGCGTCTATAGCAGTGCGTCTGTACCGTGCCGTGCGTCTATAGGCGTGCATCTGTACCGTGCCGTGCGTCTATCGCCGTGCGTCTGTACCGTGCCGTGCGTCTATAGCCGTGCGTCTGTACCGTGCCGTGCGTCTATAGCCGTGCGTCTGTACCGTGAACGGCGCCATCGCTGCCTTTCGGACCGACTCCTCATGTCCCGCCGCACACCAGAGCATCATATCCTCCACGTCGGGAGCTGCGGCGCCGCCGATGTCTGGAGCCCCCCCTGGCCACGGTCACTGACTATTGGCTGAGATAGCGTATCGTCCGCAGACGGCGGCATAGCTGGCGTGCCACGGCCGCCACGCCCGCCGCCGCCGCCGCCGCCGCCGCCACGCCCGCCGCCGGTGTGGTATTGTTTCCGCTGTGTGTCGTGTGTCGAGTGACGAGTGGCGCTCCCGCTGCAGATAATCACCGCAGCTCACTGTTCAAACACGCCCGCCAACGCCGATCGGTAAACAGGATCTGCTGGTACTCCGCTTACAAATGCCAGTCCCACCCCCACGCCAAAGGTCACCTGTTCCAGAACTCCTTGCGTCATCCTTTGCCTGCGGTCTCGTGTAAAGGCTGAAACACAGTCTTTACGCAGCTGCAGAAGACGCATGCGGGTGCCTGCGGGCGCCTATTCAAATACAATGGTAAATTTCAGCAGTTGATTTTGTCCTCCCGCAACGTGCGCATCGTGCAGTTGTTGCAACCTCCGTTCAATGTATTTGAATAGACACCCGCATCCACTTCGCGCAGTCGCGCGAAGACTGTGTTTCAGCCTTTAGGCATCGTTACTCTCCCGTGTTATATTGCACCTCAGCCTGGGTAGGCCTCGTTACTCTCAGGGTGCATTGCGCCCCGGCGTGGGTGGGCTTCGGTATTTCAGGGGGTGCATTACACCCTGCCTGAATCAGCGCGGCCGTTTACTCTGCTGAGACAGGGTCGATGCACCCCTCTCAGTCCGTGTTCAGCCGGGCTGTGGGGACTACCCGGTATCACGGAGCGCTGCCCCAGGCCGGCTCGTGCTCTGCTGGGGCGCCGTCCCCGTCCGGGAGATGCGTCACGCTACTGTGCTGACGTGACCGCACAGACCATAATGGGACACACACCCGCCAAAACGTCCATCGAAATGTCAAATATGAGTCATGCAAGTTCAACGTCAAAACCGTGGTATACTTTTTGTAGACATTTTAACTTAACGGTGCTTTGACGGTGTTTTGCCCAGTTTCACCACTGTATGGCATGGCTGCGCGGCCTGTGACCTCCGCTGTATAGATTCCTGTGTGGGCGCTGCGGAGTGAACGACAAGTGGCGTTCCAACGACAGTGGCGGCGCTATGACCGCCGCTGGGCTGGCCGCAGCAGGCGCTGTACTGCTGGTCGACGGCTCGGCGGCGCGGGTCGTAACCCTCGCTGCACTCTGCGGCAGCGGCCGTGCCGAGACAGGCGGCCAGCGGTGTTGACCACGTATGATGCCAACTGGTCGGCCGACCGCCCAACTAACTGACGGTTACAGCCGCCCGGAACCGCCCCCGCCCTGTCGCTGGCCACTCGCCTGAGCGGCGGCGGTGCACAGTGTTTTAACTCGAGGTCAAAACTGGCCTAAATTCGTAGCATGAAGACTGTGATAGGTAGAGCGACGGTTTTGGTGTGAAATGAAAGGTCTCGCAATGCCAATTAATCGGAGTGAAAAATAGTTTACAAATGTCATGTTTTCATAAATGATATCACCATTTTTGACTGACGTATGGCTTCTAAAGTATGGGTAACTCGTGAATTAAGTTTTTTGTTTTGTTTTTGATGACCAGCTACGAACAAATTCATTTCACCGCTGTATTTGTTAGGCAAAACTGGTCCAGAAACATGCCTTTATTATTTCAATTTATCAATTTCGAATTTTGACTTTATGTGACCTGAGCTTGACACTTACTTCACGTAAATGAAGTCAGGTGGTAAAATGACTATCACTATCGAATTCTACGTCTAAAATAACCCATACAACATGTGTTGCATGACTTTCGTAGATATTTTGCGCATAGTGACCTTTTGTGACCTGACCTTGACCTTGACTTTTGCCAACAATCTCACTTTAGCTGATTCGGGTTGTGTGTCATACCTTTGAGAGCACTTTAGGTGATCATGGTCGCAATTGAAGGCTTTGGATGGAAAGTATGACCCATATTCGCCCGGCTAATGTCAACAATGCCGGGCGACGGGGCAGTGACGGGGGCCCGCTCCCGCCGGCCCGCACACCGCGGGTGTCGCGGCGGGTGGAGGGTCCGCCGAGCCAAAGCAAGAGGAAGCGGCGAACAGCAAACCGCTCCGGACGTTGGGGTAACACCACCCCGCCGTGTAGGGCGTCCACCAACACCGAATCCAGACAACCCTCTCCAGCACGTTGGGGCGTTGCCCTCCCGTGTAGGACGCCACACCTCACCACAGCGCAACAGAACGCTCGCTCAGCCGCCACGCCAATTTATCGAACCACCACGACTCAACGAGAGGCAAACCAGACGAGCGTGTGTCACACACCCGGACAACAACACCGCATCAGACGGCGTTCCATCGGAGACGACGACGCGCGGAAAACTGTCACTGGAGCTGTTAAATGTTCAGTCCCTTCTTCCAAAATTACCGGACATTCGCACTGATGTTTCCCTTCGGTCTCCAGAAATGCTATGTTTTACTGAGACCAATCTGAAGTCAACGACGCCAGACCGATTTATTACAATTCCAGGGTATCGCCTTTTTCGGCTGGACAGAAAAACAGGACGTAAAAAATCTGGAGGAGGGGTCGCAATATTTGTGAAGGAACATTTATCCGCCAATATAATTAAAGTGAAAACGACTGGATCAGACTCTCATGTAGAGGCGCTCTGGGTCAAGGTGAAAATCGACAAAAAGAAAGCAGCCACTTTGGCTTGTGTCTATCGACCACCTTCATCAAACCACGCTCAAATTCAAGCGGATTTCAACGATTTAGAGGAACAAATCCAACAAATAATTACGGCCTCTTCATCTCACCGTATCATTTTAGCGGGTGATCTGAATTCAGACCCTCAAACAAATCCAGCAGCAAATGAAAGGCTTCGGGAATTAGAAAGGTACGGGCTGAACTGTGTAGTACGCGAACCTACCTTTTATCGTGACCGCACGCGCTCATTACTTGATGTTGTGCTGATGTCTGATTCGTTGTGTAACGACCAATCACTAACAATGTGTTCTGTCCAAAAATGTGATTACGCGAGTCACCACCGTCGCGTATGTGTGGGAGTAACGGTGCCCCGAGCCAGACAAAGGGCGCAGTACAGGACGGGCCGGAGATGGCGAACATTCGATAATGGTGCGTTTTTGACTGATGTAAGGAACATTGGATGGCACTCTGTTGTAAAACAAAATGAAACATGTCAACAGCAGTGGGAGGCTTTTTCAAATACGCTTAACGAAATGTTAGACTTCCATGCTCCTATCAGAAAATTTAGAGTTCACAACCCCCGTCCCCCACCGGTTTCGAATGAAACCCTCAATCTGATGAAGCAGCGCAAACGATATAAAGAAACAAACGATCCAGCGTATCAGGAAATCAACACATTAACTAAACGGGCGATTCGCAAAGACTGTCGGGCAGATATAGCAAACCGCGTCCACAACTCAACATCCTCGTCATTGTTTCAGAAATTAAAATATGTAATTGCACCTAAACGTGGATACACAAAGCAACCGCAAAATTTAACACCAGATGACCTGAACGATTACTTTACAGCAGTAGGTACACACACTAGAGACGAGGTGGTTGCCGACTTCGACCGTTCGGGCCGAGAGAAGCTTTTTACTCGACTACCTAGGGTCAACGCTGGGTCAATGAGGCTCACACCAGTCACGTTGACTGAACTAAGGTGTGCTTTATTTTCACTACCCAACAAAGACTCTTCAATAGAAGGCGACGTCCCAATCCAAATTTTAAAACTGACATTTGATGCAATTGGACGCTACCTTTTACGTATCATCAACACTAGCTTTGTCTCTGAAACCGTGCCCTCTGCCTGGAAAAGGGCGACCGTCATTCCTCTATTTAAAAGAGACGATCCATCTAAAGCATCAAATTTTAGACCTATCACGAAAGTTCCTGGTATATGCAAAGTAGTAGAAAAGTTAGTACAAAAACAGTTGACAAGCTACCTCCAGAGCCAAAATCTATTGAGCGAAGATCAACATGGTTTCTTGCCGCAACATTCGACATGTACCGCCCTATTGACAATGACTGACGAAATTCTCAGGGGCATGGATCGATCCCAAATTTCCATATTGGTTCTCATTGATTTGAGTCGCTGCTTCGATGTTATTGATCACAAAACGCTCATTAATAAATTAGAATTGTTGCAAATTTCATCAGGCTGGTTTAAAAGCTACCTACACGGACACGTACAACGGGTTAAAGTAGGGGAAAGTTTTTCAAAGCCACTTCCTATCACAATTGGGACTTTCCAGGGTACTTGTCTCGGCCCATTGCTGTACAACATTGCTAGCAACGATCTCGCATGCCACATTCCAGCTCAAATCAATGGCTTCAAGGTCACATCGGTGCGTTATGCCGATGACACACAGCTCGCTGTCACAGGCCCTCGAGATCAAATTGGGGAACTACAAAGGAGCATGGAAGAGTTGCTAGTAACGATGTCAACGTGGTTCCAACAACATGGCATGAAGGTTAATGCGGCAAAAACTGAATTTATTTTGTGTGGAGACAGGAGGCAGTTAAAGCGTATTGCGCAGCCCCCATTATTTTATTTTATGGGAGAGCAAATTCAATGTTCCAACAAAGTCAAAAATTTAGGAGTGGTGATGGATGAAACATTGTCATGGGAATATCATATAAAAAACATCACTGATCGCTGCTTTGGAATTTTGATCGGATTAAGCCATGTAAAGCATGCCTTGCCCGCTGAAGTGTTGCCGCGCATTGTCGATTGTCTGGTGCTATCACATGTGAGATACTGTGTACAAGTGTATGGCAGTGCCAGTGTGACGTCTCTTAAGAACATCCAAAAAATCTTAAATTTTGCCGCACGAGTCATATCAGGACGCAGGAAATACGACCACATCTCTGATGTATTGCGTGAATTAGGTTGGCTAAATGCGTTAGATTTAGTAAAATACTCTGACTTGTGCATGTTGCATAAGGTTATAACTAGAGCGAAACCTTCGTCGTTGGCGTCGCGCATCCAGTTCAACTACGAAATACTGGAGCGTGATACCCGACAATCGAAACATCTAGCCTTGCCTCGACCTAGAAACAATCACGGAAAGCGCACATTCTTGTATAGGGCTAGCCATTCATACAATGCGCATATTTAATCTCAGTGTGTTCTGAATGCAGTGTCGCCCATTAGATTTTACACTTGCTCAATAATTGTACGATGTCGGCAAAACAGGGCAAACTGTTTTAGCTCACTTTTACTGTTTTAGCTCACTCATTTTTATGTTCATGTATGGAAGACCGAAGAATAACCCTGTCGTGTGGAACGGTCTGTTTACGTTAATACATACATACATACATACATACACTCAAATACCTCGATTTTGACCTGACCGTGACCTGACATGTGGCCTCAATTTAAAATTGTTTAGGGTGCTTTAGATTTGTCTCATTGAGGGCATTCGAATGTCGCCTTGCGCATCTCGCAGCGATAATTGGTTCGGAAGATAACCAGGGCCCCCTGGTTATCTTCCGGCGTTTAGCCCCGCGCCCCGTCCGCTGCCGGGCCGAGCCGACATCACGAACTTGAACAGGCTCTCAACAGTGCGGGCGTAGTCGGCGCAGCTGAAATTTTCAGGACCTGTAGATAATTCACTAGCCAATAAGTTGGCAATGGTCTCATATCGAGCTCTAGCGAGCCATTTTTTTTTTGTAGCCTTTTGTCATCAGAACCCTACTCTCCAAAAAATGTAACTTGTAATGCCTAACAGTTTCAAACATAAATCAGTGAAAACTCAAACGAATCGTCAGAAACTACACATAGCCTCAAAGAGAAATGTCTGGCCTGCAATTTGATGCCAAAATGATATACGTTTGTTGTTTCCTTTCACCCATAATCAAACAGTGAATGTTAACTTCGATTTCTGCATCTGCCCGCCAAATGCCGGCACTGAAAGTCGACTTCCTTTGCGGCCGATCGTGTGAAATTGATGATGAAGTTGATTATTGATTGATGAAATTGAGAAATTGATCGTGTGAAAACGCATCCTCATTTTTTGCATGTCCTTTTATATGATGCCTGTACATTTGTGAACACAAAGCCAACGGCGATTTGCGTTTTAAAAATAGTTTTGTGAATTTAGGCCAGTTTTGACCTCGAGTTACAACACTGCGGCGGTGGCGGCCGGACGTGAAGAATTGTACCTGCCCGGTCTTCAGCCGGTCTCAGTCAGGCTGAGGCTGTCGGGGTCCCGCGCTTGTCCTGGCCGGACCACGACTCGCGTCTGCACCTCAGCCGGTGGGCACAGCCGTGCCAGACTGATCCGTTCTCTGAGGCGCGGATGGCACGTTTCTATCGGTCATCTCCCTTCCCGCCCGGGACTGTCCCGAAAATCGGAACCCATGCACACAGGCATTAGAATGTAGAACATAGTTCAAGTCCGGGGAAAAGTTCAAGTCCGGTGCATCGCCCCACAACCCGAAGCTTGGTGAGATACACAAGCTATCACCTTGTTTTTCTCCGATCCAATAGAAGTTACGACATCTGACGCATTTGTCCAATGCAGATTACACGATTTGTCGTCGGCCAAATGTTCAGCTTCATTCGGCACCCCGAAAGCATCGGCCAATGACGAATTTAGAATAATCTGCTACCTTTGAGTCCTCTTACCTTGAGCTGAAGTGACGTTTATCGGTTACTTATGCTAAGATTGGTTAGCAGGGAAACATGCTATTGACCGAGGCGCGTTTCTAGGAGGTTCCAGAATAATACAAGAACAGCTTTCTCCCTTCATAGCAACAGATGCCCAGCTATCGAACGATATCGTGGCTTATTGCACTCGTGATTTTCACGCCACTTTTTTGATTTTTTTTTGTACGTGGTACTTGGTAGCAGTGTTGGATTTTGCATTTCATGACCTGGTCCCAGAGAGTAAAAATCCATAGGTGGAGAGTAAAATTGTATTGTCAGGCAAGTTAGGATTTTCATTTTTGTTTTAATTATTTTACTTGGAAAGTAAAAAAATCCTGATTTGTAATAGATATTAAATCCTTGTGAGGAAAATTGAATATTTTAACTACAATGTCTGTAAGATCAGGCGAAAAGAGGGCACATTTCCTGAACAAATATGAAGAGAGCAAAATTCTTTGGACCCAAAAAGTCCAGAAAATGGCACATGTTACAAGGCTGCTTGGAAGTCTAGAGGCTTGCTTGAGGTACTGAAGAAGAGCTGCAGATGGGACGAGTAGTGACATCTAAATAAAGTGGCAAGCTCCGGTTGCAGGCAGAGCAGAAACGGATCCCAGACCCGAGAAGCTCCCTCCACAGAATCTGGTCGATTACGTAACGCCTCTGTAGGCGGTGCGACCCGGTCGGATGGCCGGCCTACCGGCTGACGCATTGCCGAAATGTAACTGTGATATACCAGTCAGTGATGACGGGTGGTGGTGTTTGACCCCCCGCTCCGCCGATCTTTGAAGGTTAAGGTGACAGCTTCGACCAGAAGGACACATTGTAGGTGCGATAAATTCGCCGATGAATCATCAACTTTTTCCGCCTGTGGTGTTTGGACCTGCATGGCTGACTTCGAGGCCAGTACTTTTCCGACCCCGGTACCAGCGGGGCTGTGCCGAACGGCGCTGGCAGCCGGTAACAGAGTGTTTGGCTTCGATCATTGCCACCACTCTACTGGTCGGTGTTGGCGTTCCACATTCGGCGCGGCGTCAGCGTCAGCGGCAGCAGCGGCGAGCGTGAGACGGTGGCGGTGGGGCGTGAGGTAGCGGGCGGCGACAGTGGCGGTCTGCGCCGGGCGCTCTAGCTCGTGATCCTGCGCGGCCGGACCGCCGCCGCCGCCGCCGCTCTGTCGGTCCCTGGACGGCGGCGCGTCGCTCCAAGGCCACCTGACTGCGTCCGCCGGCCGGTCAGCGCGCGCGCCTGGCCTTGTCAGCGCCACCCGTCGTGCAACGAACCCGGCACAGCGACCCGAGACGCGCTGGGCGCGGCCGCCGGGCCCCGCTCCGGAGCCGGCGTCACCCGAGAGACGGTCGTGTCACCTACGTCGCCGAGTGACGGGCTGGACGAACGTCACATGGTGGGGTATATGCGTCATAAGACATCCCACCCAGGCGTGTCTCGTGGACGGGTCAGAGGTCATAGGGCCACTGCATATAAGGATCGCATGAGTTGGGGTTACACGTCACACGGCTGTGCCATGCGTCATAAGGCAGGGCACTAGGCACACGGTACGTCAGTCGGTGAGTTACAGGCACGGTATTCAAGTATCGTGCCATGTTCGTTGATTACGCAAATTGAGAACCCACGAGTGGAATAGCACTAATCAATTCATATGTGATAACTGGTCATGTCTGGAACAACCTAATGCATGAGAAGGTGCTGGCCTGTCTGACTCGAACCCATTCATCGGGATTAATGTCTCAGATAGTCACGCTGACAATTCTTGCTGTTCCAATTCCTCGCTCTGCGTCAAGCCGGAACAGATTTTTGGACATCGGGACACATCGCAAAAGCACGGAGCATTTTGAGCGTCACTGCCAGGCTGGCGGGAGGCCAGCGGACGGCCACACGGACGGAGCAGCGGCAGAGCAGCGACAGTCTGTGTGCCGCGCGTGCCGCGTGACAGCGACGGTGCCCTGGTAATCTGGCCCGCCCTCTGCAGAGCCTGCTCGGGCTGTGCCATTTGAGGAGCCGACCGCACCTCACAGCCGGCCCGCGAGGCCAGGTGTCGGCTGGGTTGCTCGCCGGGGTATATCTGTGCCGTCGCGCTGGGCGGTGATACAGAGGGCGCGCTCCCCGCGCCGCCTGCTGCGGCTGCTGAGGGGTGTATGTCGGAATATGATGTATCGACGGCGGTCACAGCGCCTGCTCAGTGTGAAGTGGCACGTCGGTTCCCGCTTTGCAGCCAGCACCTGTAGTTGTTTTACCTGCTCGTTGAAATAGTTTGGGGCGGAGCGTCAAGGAAAGATGGATGTTATTGGGTGCAGTGATGTAGTGCTCGTTAATGTCATAACACTTGACCATTTGGACCAGGCGAATGCCATCTCTTTTCATGCAATATCATAATGCTGTGATGGTTATATTAATGACTAAGGGTCATCTGCTCGAACGCTGTTTTACTGCTCGGTTGGCTCTCGGCCCTCTGGGCACCTCAGTGTGGCCGTGCTGCCTCCACTCTGCCGACTGGGGTTCGCTACGGCGCTCTGAAGGCTCTCTGAATATAGTTGTCTGTGCCTCAGCAATCTCAGAAACATCACGGTTTCATGCTAACGTTGTTGGAGTTACAGCCTGTATCCTGGATATTAGCACATCAGGCGAAGGCACCACAGGCGTATGAGATGACACTGCTGACTTGGCTTGCCTGGGGCCTCCACTTGGGACGCATTACTCGCTATCGATGTGATTATGTCATAGGGTTGCACATTAAACTGTGCAATGACGATGGTTCATGTGCTGCGATGATCTCACTGTAATGGTTCCCGCTTACTGTGGTGCAAATGCGAGGATTTCGTCGAAGGTTGTGTGTGTTCTTTTGTTCTGGGCCGTGGAAAATGTGTGGTGATGTAAGCTGCCAGTCAAACGGTGTTCTCATGCGACCGGCTAGCATTGCCGGGGACACGATGCGAGCGGTTGCAGTCATGTGATTTACCGCTCGAGTGTCGTTAAACTAAAAAATTAACGAGTCGCATTGTTCGGGTAAAAATACAGGTGCTGTTTGTCAAAATATCAATTAGGTGCATATATGTCAGCGAAGAATGGTTGTTTGTTCGAAGTGTCCATATAAGTAACTGCGATCAATCATTGAAAAAACAACGGCAATACTTGACCCATGAACTATCGAGCGCGATGTTATTGACTGGACTGAAAATAGAAGTCAATCTCAATATGTGAGGTAATTTTCCGGGTCGCTGTTGACCTTTGTTTTTTGGGGCGCCGTCTATTATGCAATACAATGCATCCCGTCTGGTGCGGTCATTTCCACACCACTCTCACTGTATTAATAGCTGAGCCTCCAAACTGACTGTGTATATATAATGTAACTGGAGTTTACTGGACTATATTTTGTGCCTGGTGTCCGCTGGACTGTACTACACGCACCTCTTGCATATCTGGAGTTGACTGCCTGTCTGGCCGTGGCCTGCTCTCCCCGCCCGTCCAACACCTGACCGTGACGTCTCCCTGCCCGTCAGGTCCAACACAGTCTCGATGGCGGAGGTGCCCGAGGTGACGGGCTCGGTGGTGTCGCCTCCCGCCAGCAAGATCATCAAGGAGGGCTGGCTGTACAAGCGAGGTGAGTCCAGCGGAGGTCGACAGTGGCCACTGGCCAGGGCCGTGCTGAACGCCCGCGACGATGACGCGGCGTCGGCGGAGGCTGCCGACATGCTGAGGCGGAGGCGCCTGTATGCAGAGTTCATGGACAGATCGGACGGCTGACAGGTCACTGGACGCGTCTTTCGCGCGGTGCAAGGCTGCGGCGTCAGTGGTGCGTCTACGTCATTGGTGCCACTGATGTGTCTGTCGTGCGGGATGATGGGTGATGTGAGACCGGCACTGCTCGACGAACGCTGCTCTCGTCCATGCAGCGCGATGCTCCTGGTCGAGTGGTGGGTGAACAACAGCTCGGAAGTGATGCCTGGTGACCCTTCTAACTCGGCTGTCGCCTATCAGTCACTCCAGTCTGCGTACCGTGCCCCTTTCTGCCCCTCCGCGGTCCTGCGATCGGCCGGGGCGTGAACAAACAGTCTCCCAGCCAAATGGCGGGCGGAGTGCCAACACTGATGTTCTCAATCGGCTGACAGCAGCAGTTTGTCTGCGGACGCTCCACTGGTGTGGCGCGGTCAGTTGCGCTCCGACCCTCGGCTAGCAATGGCTGCTGAGTGCTGAGTGCGGCCGCTGGCGTACGCTTGCTCGTCCTCAACTTGGTTTGCGTCGGACCCGGCGGGCAGCGTGTTGTGCCGGAGTGCCTTGTGTGACACCCGTGGTGACACCCGTGGTGACACTCGTGGTGACACCCGTGGTGACACCCGTGGTGACACCCGTGGCGACAGGAGACTTGCCGAGCAGGTACCGGTTACCGGGATCGTCTCTATGTGGTCGGCCCGCCCACGGACAGCTGGAATCCCGGGTCCCCGAGACCGGCCCCTGCCCAGATGAATGGACCGGTGACGTCACCAGGGACAGCCACCGAAATCATTATTGGAAGGCTTCTCTGGGCGACGCGGGAGGGTAATTCATTCCGGGAAGTTGTGGCCGGCGGTAATTCCGCTGAGCTCTGGTGATTATACTGTCGCTTGGCGGCGTCGTCAGGTGGCTGACGCGTGGACGGAGTAATCCACAGACACCATCGCTGGTCGGGGGTGCCGGCCAAGCTTGGACGCGTGGACGGAGTAATCCACAGATACATCATCGCTGGTCAGGGGTGCCGGCCAAGCTTGGACGCGTGGACGGAGTAATCCACAGATACATCATCGCTGGTCAGGGGTGCCGGCCAAGCTTGGACGCGTGGACGGAGTAATCCACAGATACATCATCGCTGGTCAGGGGTGCCGGCCAAGCTTGGACGCGTGGACGGAGTAATCCGCAGATACATCATCGCTGGTCAGGGGTGCCGGCCAAGCTTGGACGCGTGGACGGAGTAATCCACAGATACATCATCGCTGGTCGGGGGTGCCGGCCAAGCTTGGACGCGTGGACGGAGTAATCCACAGATACACCATCGCTGGTCAGGGGTGCCGGCCAAGCTTGGACGCGTGGACGGAGTAATCCACAGATACACCATCGCTGGTCAGGGGTGCCGGCCAAGCTTGGACGCGTGGACGGAGTAATCCACAGATACATCATCGCTGGTCAGGGGTGCCGGCCAAGCTTGGACGCGTGGACGGAGTAATCCACAGATACATCATCGCTGGTCAGGGGTGCCGGCCAAGCTTGGACGCGTGGACGGAGTAATCCACAGATACACCATCGCTGGTCAGGGGTGCCGGCCAAGCTTGGACGCGTGGACGGAGTAATCCACAGATACATCATCGCTGGTCAGGGGTGCCGGCCAAGCTTGGACGCGTGGACGGAGTAATCCACAGATACATCATCGCTGGTCAGGGGTGCCGGCCAAGCTTGGACGCGTGGACGGAGTAATCCAGACACATCATCGCTGGTCAGGGGTGCCGGCCAAGCTTGGACGCGTGGACGGCGTAATCCACAGATACATCATCGCTGGTCAGGGGTGCCGGCCAAGCTTGGACGCGTGGACGGAGTAATCCAGACACATCATCGCTGGTCAGGGGTGCCGGCCAAGCTTGGACGCGTGGACGGAGTAATCCACAGATACATCATCGCTGGTCAGGGGTGCCGGCCAAGCTTGGACGCGTGGACGGAGTAATCCACAGATACATCATCGCTGGTCAGGGGTGCCGGCCAAGCTTGGACGCGTGGACGGAGTAATCCAGACACATCATCGCTGGTCAGGGGTGCCGGCCAAGCTTGGACGCGTGGACGGAGTAATCCACAGACACATCATCGCTGGCCAAGCTTGGGTGTTTTACAAAGGGTGCCGGCCAAGCTTGGGTGGGACACCGGGCGAGGTTATTTGTATCCACCACATGTGCAATTTGTCATTCCTGTCTTAGGTAATATCACTAATGGATATGCGATACTGGGCAGACTTGTAGCCGACTCAGAGTTGAGTCATGAATCGACTCATGAGTTGGGACATTTTTGGATGAGTCATGAGTCGAGTCGATTCAATTAAAAAACAGCTCTCGAGTCGAGACTCGAGTCGATTCAATTGGTTTGAAACAGCACTTGAGTCAAGAGTCGGTCAGTTCGTCGGCTTGAGTCAGACTTGAGTCGACTAAAACAAATTTGAGTATGACAACAGGGACATAGCCAAGGGGGGGGGAGCCCCCCCCTGAGCAAACCAGTTAACACTAGATAAAATGCGATTTTGCTGACACCCGACACCCCCCCCCCTCGGTCAATATCAAGTAATAATTAAACTTGTGATGATGAGTCAAATTGAGTCGACTCAAATATATTTTTGAGTCGAGTCGAGTCGATTTGTGTTGTTGTAAAACACCACTCGTCAAGAGTCGAGTCGATTAATTTTTTTAAACAGCACTTGAGTCAGGAGTCGAGTCAGTTCTTCGGCTGTTGAGTCAGACTTGAGTAGACTAAAATAATTGTTGTTACAAGTCGGATACTGGGTTTGCCAAAATTGCCAAATGTATCTAAATGAAAATCGCATTTTAGCCGACGCAAACAATTGTGATGATTCTCTGGGTTTGTTTAAACAGGATGCGAAGATGTCGCAACCCTCGGATGTGTCGAATATTTGTCGATTGCATTCGATTGTTGATGTTCATTGCGATATGCAGCTTTGGTAATTTGATACCGGCGGCTTTGCAGGGTCGGAAAAGTATACATATTTGTTATCTATCCAAAAGCGGGGTGTGTAACTGCCGCTCTTTCTGGCAAAGCGGTAGAAAAAACACGCTCTGCATATAGCAGTTACATCATCTTGTGGATCCTATTTTCGGGTGACCTGTCTTTGACTCATTAGGGCGCGTTCTTTGCGTGGACTCCTCAAAGTAGGATCTTGAGGATTCCCTAAGAATCCGCTGCTACGTTCTTGGCGCATTTTCCTCGCCATGTTCGTAAGGAATGCGCATACATCAGCGTCAATGCAATGTACGGCCAGCGCTGCCGGGGACTGCGTGACGGACGTGCCGGCGGTGGTCCTAACTTGCTGACGGGGACTGCGTGACGGACGTGCCGGCTGTGGTCCTAACGCGCTGACGGGGACTGCGTGACGGACGTGCCGGCGGTGGTCCTAACTTGCTGACGGGGACTGCGTGACGGACGTGCCGGCTGTGGTCCTAACGCGCTGACGGGGACTGCGTGACGGACGTGCCGGCGGTGGTCCTAACTTGCTGACGGGGACTGCGTGACGGACGTGCCGGCTGTGGTCCTAACGCGCTGCCGGGGACTGCGTGACGGACGTGCCGGCTGTGGTCGTAACGCGCGCTGACGGGGACTGCGTGACGGACGTGCCGGCGGTGATCCTAACGCGCTGACGGGGACTGCGTGACGGACGTGCCGGCTGTGGTCCTAACGCGCTGACGGGGACTGCGTGACGGACGTGCCGGCTGTGGTCCTAACGCGCTGCCGGGGACTGCGTGACGGACGTGCCGGCTGTGGTCCTAACGCGCTGACGGGGACTGCGTGACGGACGTGCCGGCTGTGGTCGTAACGCGCTGACGGGGACTGCGTGACGGACGTGCCGGCGGTGGTCCTAACGCGGGGACTGCGTGACGGACGTGCCGACGGTGGTCCTAACGCGCTGACGGGGGGGGGGGGGACTGCGTGACGGACGTGCCGGCGGTGGTCCTAACCGTCCACGGACACGCTGTAGCTCCCGCTCCGAGCACGACTATCCGACGACTAAACACCGGGATCTGCTGTGTTTTTGTTGTTGTTGTACTAAGTGAGCAACAGTGGTTGCTCGCCCGCCGTTTCCGATGGCTGGCGTGGCAACTGGCTTCATCCCCGGCTTTAATCTTCAATGACAGCTGATGTGTGGATTAGGCCGGGCCGGCCGCTCTCCTGGCTGCCCCGTCGTCACGACCGAGCCGCGCTCGTCGGAGAAACGGCCGCCGACTCTGCGGAATTTCTCCACAGCTACAAGCAAAATCCACACATCACATCGGCTCAGATTTCGTTTGATTCGAATCAAGGTTACATACATGGTGTTGCTTCTTGGTTAACCGCTCTACCTCATTGTTGTTAACATGTGGTGGTTAACTGGTGGCTATTGAGCTTCACCTGGCCTGGGAAAGCCCAGTGACTCTGCTGGTGACGGGAAGGTCAGGACGGAGTTGCGATGGACCAAACACTGCACCCAAATTATTGCACTGCGTCGCCAGGCCCCTTGGGTCTGAATGCAAATACAGGGAGTGAACCCGCCGGCTCCATAGCTCCAACTTTGTAACGGTTGCCGTTGCCATGTGTGGCGCCAGCGAGAGTATCAATCAGAGATGACTCCACTTACTCCATGACGAGATGACTGAGGTGGCAGGCAGCGGCAATCAGCTGCTGACAGCGTCAGCCTCCGCTCCCTTCCTTCCCTGTTCCTGACCACACCAGTCGTCTGCGCCCTGCGTCAGTCCTCAAACTCTCCTGACGTGTCCAGAGGCGCCTGCGTCGCCGGACTTGCGTCAGGCCACTGGCGCGTTCGGTACGTCCGCCGCCCGCCTGCCGCGCCAGCCGCCTGCCATTTGCAGACGTCCGTGACGCATCGTCAACACTTGCGGCGAAAGTGCGCTGGCTTTCCGCCTCGTTCTGTCGGAACAGGTGTCGCCTTTGTCTAAACAAACGGCCGCAGCAGCTGGGCGGAGAAGACGAGACGGCCAGGATCACTGTCTGCTGAGTCTGCAGACGCCGTGCCGTGTCCTCAGACGATCCCGCTGAGCGGTATGCCTGGCTCGCTGGGGGGCCGGCCGGGTGCGATGTGGCTGGCCAGACGGACGTCCCGAGTTAGTTTAGTCTCGCACGTGTTTTGTGCAGCACGGCGGGTCGGGGCTGGGCAGGGGCGGTGTCGGCTCGGGTGGAGCGGCGGCGGCGGCGGCGTCTCGCTGGCCGCTCCTCTGCGGACCCCCTCTGCAGTTTGTAGTGTGCCGGGCCGCGTGTCTGACGGCTGCCGACCCCGAGTGGCCCGCCGCCGGTGACCCAGACGGTGATGTGACGGTGGTGACAGACGCTCCCGCTCTCGGCCCCCAGACGGCGGCGGCGGCTCTGGTGCACCCGGCCGGCTGTGCAGGCGATGCACGCGGGCGGCGTCACTCCGCCTGTTGTTGTTCCCTCCGGCCTCAAAGAGGCGTAGCCGAACGGCTCTGGAGGGTATTGTATTGTATTGTATTGCGGCACTCAGGAGACTCCCTAAAGGGCTCTTATGCTCCCGCGTCAATGTACAAACAAGCAAGCATACATACAATCAAGACCCATCACAGTGAGCCCATCACCCATCACCCTTTCACCCATCACACATCACCCATCACACATCACCCTTCTCCCATCACCCTTCTCCCATCACCCTTCTCCCATCACCCTTCTCCCATCACCCTTCTCCCATCACCCTTCTCCCATCACCCATCACCCATCACCCATCACCCATCACCCATCACCCATCACCCATCACCCATCACCCTTCTCCCATCACCCATCACCCATCACCCATCACCCATCACCCTTCTCCCATCACCCATCACCCTTCTCCCATCACCCTTCTCCCATCACCCTTCTCCCATCACCCTTCTCCCATCACCCTTCTCCCATCACCCTTCTCCCATCACCCTTCTCCCATCACCCTTCTCCCATCACCCTTCTCCCATCACCCATCACCCATAACCCTTCATCCATCATCCATCATACATCACCCTTCACCCATCACCCGTCACCCTTCACCCACCCCATCACCCTATCAGGTCACCTCCTGCTCTTTGCTACAGCGGACAGGATTACCTTTGTATCTCGCTTGAACAAGATCTCACTACTCCTAACTTCAGACGGCAAGCGGTTCCAGGTTGCGACAGCGCGGTGTGGGGGTCCTGTGTGCGGCCCCCAGGGCCGCTCCGCGCGTTCTCCGGGCTAGAGCTGATGGTGCCCATCAGCCGGAGTCTGGTCCTCATATGAGCCGGGCAGCGCAGCAGGACGTGTCTTGGGTATGTCCGCCTCCTCCCGGCACACTGTGCAGAGGGCGGCTCTGCAGTGCGGGTCGCTGCACTGGTCGCAGCTCCGGGAGGGGTTCTGCCCGGCAGAGGGCGGCTCTGCAGTGCGGGTCGCTGCACTGGTCCCAGTTCCGGGAGGGGTTCTGCCCGGCAGAGGGCGGCTCTGCAGTGCGGGTCGCTGCACTGGTCCCAGCTCCGGGAGGGGTTCTGCCCGGCAGAGGGCGGCTCTGCAGTGCGGGTCGCTGCACTGGTCGCAGTTCCGGGAGGGGTTCTGCCCGGCAGAGGGCGGCTCTGCAGTGCGGGTCGCTGCACTGGTCGCAGTTCCGGGAGGGGTTCTGCCCGGCAGAGGGCGGCTCTGCAGTGCGGGTCGCTGCACTGGTCGCAGTTCCGGGAGGGGTTCTGCCCGGCAGATGGCGCCTCTGCAGTGCGGGTCGCTGCACTGGTCGCAGCTCCGGGAGGGGTTCTGCCCGGCAGAGGGCGGCTCTGCAGTGCGGGTCGCTGCACTGGTCGCAGTTCCGGGAGGGGTTCTGCCCGGCAGAGGGCGGCTCTGCAGTGCGGGTCGCTGCATTGGTCGCAGTTCCGGGAGGGGTGCTGCCCGACTCGGTGTCTCCATTGAGCAGAGCCGGTCCAGTGCCCGGCTCTCAGCTGGTGGACGTCGACGGCGTCCGACCGGCCAACCCCAGCGACTGGTGGGGGAGGCGCGAGCCCAACAGCGAGCGGTACCATCCGGTCGGCCATGCCTCTGTGGTACGGGCCCG
This sequence comes from Chirona hameri, assembly GCA_036785665.1. Classification (NCBI taxonomy): domain Eukaryota; kingdom Metazoa; phylum Arthropoda; class Thecostraca; order Balanomorpha; family Balanidae; genus Chirona; species Chirona hameri. The sequence continues at coordinate 7,154 of JAXIVJ010001454.1, read as the reverse complement.
CGCCAGTCTGGCCGCCGCCCGGTGCGCTGTTCTGACGACTGACGTCCAACGCTGTGTCGTCCTGGTCGAGTGCGCTGACCTCCTTCGCGATGTCGTCTGCTCGCTCGTTTCCTCTCAGGCCGCAGTGAGATGGCACCCACTGCAGGTGTATCCGGCGGCTGTCGCCTGCCAGCTGCTGCCCCAGCGCTCCCCATATGGAGACTCCCAGTGGTGATGTCTGAGTCGCTGGCCCGTCCCGGATTGACGTCAGGGCCGACGGGAGTCCGTGCAGATGACGCTGGGGTCCTCTATGTGCGCAGGGTTCTGTGTGAGGAATGTCACCCCGCCTCGCTCGCGGGCGGCGACCCGTGCCGCTCGTCCGTCCGTCTGTCCGGCCGTCCGCCGCCGGCCGGTGCCGCTCGGTTGTTTGCACACACGGCTGTTTTTGCGGCCAAGGTCAGTCGTGTTTTTGCAGTCAAGATCACCGCTGCCGATCGTAAAGTGAATGACCTGCATCGTGCCGGGACGATAGATTCGCTGTTGCGCGGTTCCCCGTGGTTGCAACGAAACGAGATTGTCCCCGGCGGCTCAACCGTACTATTTTAGAGGTTGATGCATATGTTTTGCTCCATTACGGTGGAGAGTGGAGACTGTCGGCTGTTGTTCACTACGAAGACGGGCTCATTCCTCTGTTCTCGACATAGCTGTTTTTGTATTCCGAGTCTGAAGTGTCTTGGTATGAAGAAGGCGTTGCCGCAAACGTTTCGTCTTTTGTCTTAGTTCGCTATGCGGAATGATTCGAGGGACTCGTTTTTGGTCTCTGTCTGTAGGTAATGCGGAAGTGCGGGTTCAGGTAGTGGCTATGACTGATGACTAGTCTGCTGTGACAGATGCCAACCCAGTAATACGGATTATTGCCGAAATTATGTAGACCGCAGTCTGCCTTGCTGCTCCTGTTCCGTTTAACGCTGCTGCTCTCACTTCCTGTCGGTGCCGGCCTCCTCTGCTGAACTGGTGTTCTTCCTGTCCGCCCCTGTGTTCTGCCTTACTGCTGTCGGTGCCGGCCTCCTCTGCTGAACTGGTGTTCTTCCTGTCCGCCCCTGTGTTCTGCCTTACTGCTGTCGGTGCCGGCCTCCTCTGCTGAACTGGTGTTCTTCCTGTCCGCCCCTGTGTTCTGCCTTACTGCTGTCGGTGCCGGCCTCCTCTGCTGAACTGGTGTTCTTCCTGTCCGCCCCTGTGTTCTGCCTTACTGCTGTCGGTGCCGGCCTCCTCTGCTGAACTGGTGTTCTTCCTGTCCGCCCCTGTGTTCTGCCTTACTGCTGTCGGTCCCGGCCTCCTCTGCTGAACTGGTGTTCTTCCTGTCCGCCCCTGTGTTCTGCCTTACTGCTGTCGGTGCCGGCCTCCTCTGCTGAACTGGTGTTCTTCCTGTCCGCCCCTGTGTTCTGCCTTACTGCTGTCGGTGCCGGCCTCCTCTGCTGAACTGGTGTTCTTCCTGTCCGCCCCTGTGTTCTGCCTTACTGCTGTCGGTGCCGGCCTCCTCTGCTGAACTGGTGTTCTTCCTGTCCGCCCCTGTGTTCTGCCTTACTGCTGTCGGTGCCGGCCTCCTCTGCTGAACTGGTGTTCTTCCTGTCCGCCCCTGTGTTCTGCCTTACTGCTGTCGGTGCCGGCCTCCTCTGCTGAACTGGTGTTCTTCCTGTCCGCCCCTGTGTTCTGCCTTACTGCTGTCGGTGCCGGCCTCCTCTGCTGAACTGGTGTTCTTCCTGTCCGCCCCTGTGTTCTGCCTTACTGCTGTCGGTGCCGGCCTCCTCTGCTGAACTGGTGTTCTTCCTGTCCGCCCCTGTGTTCTGCCTTACTGCTGTCGGTGCCGGCCTCCTCTGCTGAACTGGTGTTCTTCCTGTCCGCCCCTGTGTTCTGCCTTACTGCTGTCGGTGCCGGCCTCCTCTGCTGAACTGGTGTTCTTCCTGTCCGCCCCTGTGTTCTGCCTTACTGCTGTCGGTGCCGGCCTCCTCTGCTGAACTGGTGTTCTTCCTGTCCGCCCCTGTGTTCTGCCTTACTGCTGTCGGTCCCGGCCTCCTCTGCTGAACTGGTGTTCTTCCTGTCCGCCCCTGTGTTCTGCCTTACTGCTGTCGGTCCCGGCCTCCTCTGCTGAACTGGTGTTCTTCCTGTCCGCCCCTGTGTTCTGCCTTACTGCTGTCGGTCCCGGCCTCCTCTGCTGAACTGGTGTTCTTCCTGTCCGCCCCTGTGTTCTGCCTTACTGCTGTCGGTCCCGGCCTCCTCTGCTGAACTGGTGTTCTTCCTGTCCGCCCCTGTGTTCTGCCTTACTGCTGTCGGTGCCGGCCTCCTCTGCTGAACTGGTGTTCTTCCTGTCCGCCCCTGTGTTCTGCCTTACTGCTGTCGGTCCCGACCTCCTCTGCTGAACTGGACTGGACTGTTGGCGCTGGTGTGTCTGTTCCGCCTGCCGTCGCTCCGGACCGCCGCCGCCAGCTGGCGTGACCGGCGCCTGTTTGAGCCGCCTGTGTCGCCAGTAACAGCTCCATAACAGCCACCCGCCGCCACCGCGGTCCGTCTACACCGGTCAGACTGAGCGGGAGATGGCTGCAATGTGTGTGTGTGTGTGTGTGTGTGTGTGTGTGTGTGTGTGTGTGTGTGTGTGTGTGTGTGTGTGTGTGTGTGTGTGTGTGTGTGTGTGTGTGTGTGTGTGTGTGTGTGTGTGTGTGTATGTGTATGTGTGTGTGTGTGTGTGTGTGTGTGTGTGTGTGTGTGTGTGTGTGTGTGTGTGTGTGTGTGTGTGTGTGTGTGTGTGTGTGTGTGTGTGTGTGTGTGTGTGTGTGTGTGTGTGTGTGTGTGTGTGTGTGTGTGTGTGTGTGTGTGTGTGTGTGTGTGTGTGTGTGTGTGTGTGTGTGTGTGTGTGTGTGTGTGTGTGTGTGTGTGTGTGTGTGTGTGTGTGTGTGTGTGTGTGTGTGTGTGTGTGTGTGTGTGTGTGTGTGTGTGTGTGTGTGTGTGTGTGTGTGTGTGTGTGTGTGTGTGTGTGTGTGTGTGTGTGTGTGTGTGTGTGTGTGTGTGTGTGTGTGTGTGTGTGTGTGTGTGTGTGTGTGTGTGTGTGTGTGTGTGTGTGTGTGTGTGTGTGTGTGTGTGTGTGTGTGTGTGTGTGTGTGTGTGTGTGTGTGTGTGTGTGTGTGTGTGTGTGTGTGTGTGTGTGTGTGTGTGTGTGTGTGTGTGTGTGTGTGTGTGTGTGTGTGTGTGTGTGTGTGTGTGTGTGTGTGTGTGTGTGTGTGTGTGTGTGTGTGTGTGTGTGTGTGTGTGTGTGTGTGTGTGTGTGTGTGTGTGTGTGTGTGTGTGTGTGTGTGTGTGTGTGTGTGTGTGTGTGTGTGTGTGTGTGTGTGTGTGTGTGTGTGTGTGTGTGTGTGTGTGTGTGTGTGTGTGTGTGTGTGTGTGTGTGTGTGTGTGTGTGTGTGTGTGTGTGTGTGTGTGTGTGTGTGTGTGTGTGTGTGTGTGTGTGTGTGTGTGTGTGTGTGTGTGTGTGTGTGTGTGTGTGTGTGTGTGTGTGTGTGTGTGTGTGTGTGTGTGTGTGTGTGTGTGTGTGTGTGTGTGTGTGTGTGTGTGTGTGTGTGTGTGTGTGTGTGTGTGTGTGTGTGTGTGTGTGTGTGTGTGTGTGTGTGTGTGTGTGTGTGTGTGTGTGTGTGTGTGTGTGTGTGTGTGTGTGTGTGTGTGTGTGTGTGTGTGTGTGTGTGTGTGTGTGTGTGTGTGTGTGTGTGTGTGTGTGTGTGTGTGTGTGTGTGTGTGTGTGTGTGTGTGTGTGTGTGTGTGTGTGTGTGTGTGTGTGTGTGTGTGTGTGTGTGTGTGTGTGTGTGTGTGTGTGTGTGTGTGTGTGTGTGTGTGTGTGTGTGTGTGTGTGTGTGTGTGTGTGTGTGTGTGTGTGTGTGTGTGTGTGTGTGTGTGTGTGTGTGTGTGTGTGTGTGTGTGTGTGTGTGTGTGTGTGTGTGTGTGTGTGTGTGTGTGTGTGTGTGTGTGTGTGTGTGTGTGTGTGTGTGTGTGTGTGTGTGTGTGTGTGTGTGTGTGTGTGCCGCCCTGACGCCGGAGAGACGCCGCCTGTGTCGCACAGTAACATAACAGCCACCCGCCGCTACCGCGGTCCGTCCGTCTACACCGGTCAGACTGAGCGGGAGATGGCTGCAGTGTGTGTGTGTGTGTGTGTGTGTGTGTGTGTGTGTGTGTGTGTGTGAGCCGCCCTGACGGCGGAGAGACGCCGCCTGTGTCGCAAGTAACAGCTCCATAACAGCCATGCGCCGCCACCGCGGTCCGTCTACACCGGTCAGACTGAGCGGCGGGAGAGAGAGAGATTGTACATAGTGTGGAGCGGGTCGGCTCGGGCCTATAGGACCCAGGGGTGCACTTCTTTATATTCTATACTATACGGCCCTGGTTCGGGCGGAGTTGGTGTCTGAGGAATCCGCTGTGGGTTATTACCTCTAATGAGGAATCCGCTGTGGGTTATTACCTCTAACCTGGCAACGTCAAACCTGGCTTTTCTGACTCGGGCTTCTGAAATGTGTTTATGGGTGAGGTAAATATTTTGTTTTGTTAATAATAAAAACAAGCCTCGGCAGGCAACTAACTGTTTTTTTCTTCTTCTCTTCAGCTGCCCGGTCTGAAGTGCAGCTGAAATAAGCAGATCATGTCACTAAGCTTAACTTGTTTACCAAACGGCTCACCGGTGCTGATGGTATCAGCACTGGCGATGAGAGGATTATAACAATTTCACGGTGTGGAGAAATGCAAACTCAGACAATCGTCAGCACTGTATGGTTTATTTGGTGAGAAGGCGTCGTGTAGGTATCGTGCGTCCCACCAGCTCGGCTGACTTCCCTGTATTGAGATGGGTGTTCAGTAGAGATGCAAATTTCAGGACCACGGAGCCGGCGCTGGGCCCAAATTCAGGCCCGGCGTGCCTGAAGTCTGAACTCAGGCTTGCCGGTCTCATGCCGGGCTCAGCACAAGTTATCAATATAAAAAACTAAATAAATAGGAATACATATTGGCAGAAGTCAGAACATACATGCTTAAAGATCATGATAAATTGATAAAAATATACAACAGTAAAACACCATCATAACAAATAACAATGTTACAGCTTACAAATTAAAAGTGATAACTAGTACGACCTAGTAAGGAGTGGACACCAGTGAAACTTAATAAATCAAACTACAGGGTCAATTCATGATCAATTCATCAGCTCAGTAACTGCAGCAGTGTGAGATGCGAGTGCAGTCAAACAGAAACAACTACCCCGAATCATATTCCACTGTCATCACTAGTAACTAGGTGGGGTGGGGAAGAGCATACAATTTTATATTTAGTCATCCCATTGCCCAGGTCACCCCCAAATATTTTGTATAACAAATAACAAGTACCTATGGAACAAAACCACCTACCTATATGATAATAATTATTGTGAATACCATTGAAATACATATTACTGAGAATATGTATTGATATATATTTACTATTTAGTTCCACATGAGAAAGGACATATTCAAGTCATATCATTGGTAGTTTTGGTAGTGAACAAATATTGTATTTTATGCAATTACAATTATAAAGGTGAAAAGACTGCCAAACACAGCAAAAACACATTTTGCAAAGAAAACTTTCTAAAACCTTATCCCAGAATTGCAAGCCTGTCTAGTTCACTTCAACTTTGTATTACAATAGCTCCATAATTTATATATGACCTTGTATAATTCCACGTGACACCCTCCCCAACAACACCTTATAAACCAATTCCAACCAAGGCCCTATATAGAAGGTAGCGTCTCCAGGCGATTTGTTTACATTCTGCACTGCCCGCTGCGTGACGTTACTGGACGTCTCTTCGCCCGCGTCCCGCTCGTGGAGCCGAGTATCGGTCGGCCGCCAATTCTAGTTCGTGGGATGTCATTTGGTGTGGTACATCCGTACTTCAACAAACTGTTATCATTCGATATCTGATACATTTGTTTACGAATCATCAAGCTACTACGGTTCATTTAATCAGCTGTCCATGTTCCGACACAAGAAGAGCGAATATGTATTTTGCAACACTGCTCAAGGTGGCCAGCACGTCTCACATAGTTTCCCGACGGGTTGTGACACCCCTCCGAGTGCCATGACAGACTGGGATCCTTCTCAGACAGTGTTTAGTTACGGTAAACAGAGCTTGTGTCAAGACAGCAGCAGACAGCAGCAGGGCAGAGTGCGGCTCTCGCCTCCGCACTCAGTCGCACACAGATGAAGACAGTCACACACAGAGCCAGACAGTCACACACAACACACAGAGGCAGACAGTCACACACAGAGACAGACAGTCACACACAGACGCAGACAGTCACACACAACACACAGAGGCAGACAATCACACACAACACACAGAGGCAGACAGTCACACACAGAGGCAGCCAGTCACGCTCAGAGGCAGACAGTCACACACAACACACAGAGGCAGACAGTCACACACAACACACAGAGGCAGACAGTCACACACAGAGGCAGACAGTCACACACTGAGACAGACAGTCACACAACACACAGAGACAGATAGTCACACACAACACACAGATGCAGACAGTCACACACAACACATAGAGGCAGACAGTCACACACAGAGGCAGACAGTCACACACTGAGACAGACAGTCACACAACACACAGAGACAGATAGTCACACACAACACACAGATGCAGACAGTCACACACAACACATAGAGGCAGACAGTCACACACAGAGACAGACAGTCACACACAGAGGCAGACAGTCACACACAACACACAGAGGCAGACAGTCACACACAACACACAGAGGCAGACAATCACACACAACACACAGAGGCAGACAGTCACACACAACACACAGAGGCAGACAGTCACACACAACACACAGAGGCAAATAGTCACACACAACACACAGAGACAGACAGTCACACACAACACACAGAGACAGACAGTCCCACACAACACACAGAGGCAGACAGTCACACACAACACAGAGGCAGACAGTCACACACAACACACAGGCAGACAGTCACACACAACGCACAGAGGCAGACAGCCACACACACCACACAGAGGCAGACAGTCACACACAACACACAGAGGCAGACAGTCACACACAACACATAGAGGCAGACAGTCACACACAGA
>JAXIVJ010001453.1:122500-137723 GCA_036785665.1 Chirona hameri | reverse complement strand
GCACGCAGGCACGCAGGCACGCAGGCACGCAGGCACGCAGGCACGCAGGCACGTCAGGCCGCAGGCAAGTGCAGGCACCATGCACGCAGGCACTCAGGCACGCAGGCACGCAGGCCAGCGCAGGCACGCAGCACGCTGAGTGCACGCCAGGCACGCAAGGCACTGCAGGCAGCAGGCACGCAGGCACGCAGGCACGCAGGCACGCAAGGGCACGCAGGCACGCAAGGCACGCAGCACGCAGGCACCAGGCACGAGGCACGCAGGCACGCAGGCACGCAGGCATCCGAGGCAACGCAGGCAACGCAGAGGCTACGCGGCACGCAGGCACGCAGGCACGCAGGCACGCAGGCACGCAGGCACCGCAGGCACGCAAGGCACCGCAGGGCCACGCAGGCACGCATGGCACGCAGGCACGCAGGTCACGCAGGCACGCAGGCACGCAGGCACGAGGGCACGCAGGCACGCAGGCACGCAGGCACGCAGAGCAGGTCACGCAGGCACGCAGGCACGCAGGCACGCAGGCACGCAGGGCAACGGCAGGCACGCAGGCACGCAGGCACGCAGGCACGCAGGCAACGCAGGCACGCAGGCACGCAGGCACGCAGGCACGCAGGCACGCAGGCACGCAGGCACGCAGCACGCAGTGCACGCAGGCACGCAGGCACGCATGCACGCAGGCACGCAGGCACGCAGCACGCAGGCACGCAGGCACGCAGGCACGCAGGCACGCAGGGCACGCAGGCACGCAGGCACGCAGGCACGCAAGCACGCAGGCACGCAAGGAAGCAGGCACGCAGGCACGCAGGTCACGCAGGCACGCAGGCACGCAGGCACGCAGGCACGCAGGCACGCAGTGCACGCAGGCACGGCACAGGCACGCAGGCCGCAGGCACGCAGTGCACAACGCAGGCACGCAGGCACGCAGGCACGCAGGCACGCAGGCACGCAGGCACGCAGGCACGCAGGCACGCAGGCACGCAGGCACGCAGGCCGCAGGCACGCAAGGCACGCAGGCACGCAGGCAGGCAGCAGGCACGCAGGCACGCAGGCACGCAGGCACGGCAGGCACGCTAGGCACGCAGGCAAGCAGCAACGCAGGCACAGCAGGCAGCAGGCACGCAGGCAGCAGCACGCAGGGCACGACAGGCAAGGGCGAGGCATGCAGGCAGCAGGCAGGCAGGGCAAGCAGGCAGGCAGGCACGCAGGCAGGCAGGGCAGCGCAGGCAGCAGGCAGCAGCAGGCAGGCAGGCAGGCAGGCAGGCAGGCAGGCAGCAGGCAGGGCAGGCAGGCAGAGGGCACGCAGGCAAGCGCAGGCACGCAGGCACGGCAGGCACGGCAGGCAGCGCAGGGCAGGCACGCAGGCACGCGCGCACGCAGGCAAGCAGGCACGCAGGTCACGCAGGCACGGCAGGCACGCAGGCACGCAGAGCACGCAGGCACAGCGCAGTGGCAGGCACGCAGGCACGGCAGGCACGCAGGCACGCAGGCACGCATGCACGCAGGGCACGCAGGCACGCAGGCAGGCACGCAGGCACGCAGGCACGCAGGCAACGCAGGCACGCAGGCTCGCAGGACGCAGGCACGCAGGCACGCAGGCAGCAGGCACGCAGGCACGCAGGCACAGCAGGCACGCAAGTGCACGCAGCACGCAGGCACGCAGGCACGCAGGCAGCAGCACGCAGGCACGCAGGCACGCAGGCACGCAGGCACGCAGGCACGCAGGCCGCAGGCACGCAGGCACGCAGCACGCAGGCACGCAGGCACGCAGGCACGCAGGCACGCAGGCACGCAGCACGGCTGCACGCAGGCACGCAGGCACTGCAGGCACGCAGGGCACGCATTGGCACGCATGTGCACGCAGGCACGCAGGCACGCAGGCACGCAGGCACGCAGGCACGCAGGCACGCAGGCACGCAGGCACGCAGGCACGCAGGCACGCAGGCCGCAGGCACGCAGGCACGCAGGGCCACGCAGGCACGCAGGCACGCAGGCACGCAGGCACGCAGGACCCTGCACCACACTGCACACGCAGGGCACGCAGGCACGCAGGAACGCAGGCACCACGCAGGCACGAGGCACGCAGGCACGCAGGCCGCAGGCAACGCAGGCACGCAGGCACGCAGGTCACCAGGCACGCAGGGCACGCAGGCACGCAGGCACGCAGGCACCAGGGCACGCAGGCACGCAGGCACGCAGGCACGCAGGCACGCAGGCAACTGCAGGCACGCAGGGCACGCAGGCACGCAGGCAAACGCAAGGCACGGCAGGCCAGCACGCAGTGCCACGCAGGCACGCAGGGCACGCAGCACGCAGGCACGCAGCAACGCAGGCACGCAGGCACGCAGGCACGCAGGCACGCAGGCACTCAGGCACGCAGGCACGCAGGCACGCTGGCACGCAGGCACCAGCACCAGGCACGCAGGCAACGCAGGCACCGCAGGCACGCAGGCACGCAGGCACGCAGGCACGCATGGCACGCAGGCACGCAGGCACGCAGGCACCGGCACGCAGGCACGCAGGCACGCAGGCACGCAGGCACGCAGGCAACGCAGGCACGCAGGCACGCAGGCACGCAGGCACGAGGCACTCAGCACGCAGGCACGCAGGCACGCAGGCAACGCAGGGAGGCACGCAGGCACGCAGGCACGCAGGCACGCAGGCACGCAGGCACGCAGGCACGCAGGCACGCAGGCACGCAGGGCACGCAGGCACGCAGGCACGCAGGCACGCAGGCACGCAGGGCACGCAGGCACGCAGGCACGCAGGCACGCAGGCACGCAGGCACGCAGCCGCAGCACGCAGCACGCAGGCACGCAGGCACCAGGCACGCAGGCACGCAGGTCACGCAGGCACGCAGGCAGCAGGCACGCAGGCACGCAGGGCACGCAGGCACGCGCACGCAGGCACGCAGGCACGCAGGCACGCAGGGCACGCAGGCCCGCCAGGCACGCAGGCACGCAGTGCACGCAGGCACGCTGGCACGCAGGCACGCAGGGCACGCAGGCACGCAGGCACGCAGGCACGCAGGCAAGGCAGGCACGCAGCACGCAGGCACGCAGGCACGCAGGCACGCAGTGCACGCAGGCACGCAGGCACGAGGCACAGCAGGCACGAGGCCCGCAGGCATACGCAGGCACGCAGGCACGCAGGGCACGCAGGCACGCAAGGCACGCAGGCCACGGGCAGGCACGCCAGGCACGCAGGCACGCAGGCACGCAGGCACGCAAGGCACGCAGGCACGCAGGGTGCCCTGGCACGCCGGCAACGCAGGCACGCAGGCAACGCAGGCACGCGTGCCAAGCAGGCACGCAGGCACGCATGCACGCAGGCACGCAGGCACGCAGGCACGCAGGGCACTGCAGGGCACGCAGCACTCAGGCACCAGCAGGCACGCAGGCACGCAGGCACGCGGCAGCAGGCACGCAGGCACGCAGGCACGCAGGCACGCAGGCACGCAGGCACGCAGGCACGCAGGCACGCAGGCACGCAGGCCCGCAAGGCACGCAGGCACGCAGGCACGCAGGGTGGCACGCAGGCACGCAGGCACGCAGCACGCAGGCACGCAGGCACGCAGGCACGCAGGCACGACAGGCACGCAGGCACGCAGGCACGCAGGCACGCAGGCACGCAGGGCACGCAGGCAGCAGCACGGCACGCAGCACGCAGGCACGCAGGCACGCAGGCACGCAGGCACGCAGCACGCAGGGCACGCAGGCACGCAGGCACGCAGGCAAGCAGGCACGCAGGCACGCAGGCACGCAGGCACGCAGGCACGCAGAGCACGCAGGCACGCAGGCACGCAGGCACTCAGGGGCACGAGGCACGCAGGGGGCACGCAGCACGCAGGCACGCAGGCACGCAGGCACGCAGGGGGCACGCAGCACGCAGGCACGCAGGCACGGGCGAATGGCACGCAGGCACTGCAAGCCACGCAGGCACTCAGGGCACGCAGGCACGCAGGCAACGCAGTGCACGCCAGGCACGCCAGGCACTGCAGGCAAGAGGCACGCAGGGCACGCAGGCACGCAGGCACGCAGCACGCAGGGCACGCAGGCACGCAGGCACGCAGGGCACGCAGGCACGCAGGACGCAGGCACGCAGGGCACGCAGGCACGCAGGCACGCAGGCACGCAGGCACGCAGGGCGCAGGGCACGCAGGGCAACGCAGGCACGCAGGCACGCAGGCACGCAGGCACGCAGGCACGCACGCAGGCAACGCAGGCACGCAGCACGCATGCACGCAGGCACGCAGGCACGCAGGCAACGCAGGCACGCAGGCACGCAGGCACGCAGGCCCGCAGGCACGCAGGGCACGCAGGCACGCAGGGCACGCAGGCACGAGGACGCAGGCACTGCAGGCACGCAGGCACGCAGGCACGCAGGCACGCAGAGCACACGCGCACACGCGCACACGGCGCGCACACATGACGTCACTCGTCGGACCCCACTAGGGGTGGATATGACTGACAGTGTGTTTGTGTATAGCTCATTAGATAAATGTCATGATCACTGGTCACTGGGTAATGACGCTCAAACCCGCGCGGGCGCTGGGGGTCTCCATCCGAACGTCCGGTGCTGGAGGGGGGGGGGGGGTAAATTTTACCCCCTCGTATCTTCCGAACCAATAAACCGCAGCGAGACGCGCAAGGCGGCGATCGAAAGCTCTCAGTGAGAAGAATCTAAACGCATACCAGCCCGAAATTATGAGCATAAGGTCACATGTCAGGTCACGGTCAGGTCAAGTGTCAAAGTTTAAGTATTTGGGTTTTTGGGCTATACTTTCCATCCAAAGCCTTGTATTGCAACAATTATCTCACAAAGTGCTCCCAAATGTATAATACATCTCCCGCATAAGTACAAGTGAAATTTTAAGCAAAGGTCAAGGTTAATGTCAGGTCACAAAAGGTCACAGGTCTACGAAAGCCATGTCGACACATGTTGTATGGGTTATTTTACACGTAGAATTCGATAGAAGCAGCCAATTTTCCACCAGCTTGACACCATATAATCGCCCTCAGGTCAAGGGTCAGGTCACAATAAGGTTAAAATTAGAAATTGATTAATCTAAATAAACATGTGCATGTTTCTAGGCTAGTTTTGTCTTTGAAATACAGTGGTGGCATTTATTTGTCTGTATCTGGTCAGTAAAAGCCAAAAAAAACGCAATTTAAAAAATGACGTCATGGTTACTTATTCTTAGAGAGCCGATGTCAGTCAAAATAAAGAAATTTGCTTTGAAATTTGGTTTTGAACATCGTTCCTACTCGGTTCTCTAATACATCTTCCGGTTTTTTGAAATCTTCAAACAAAAAACTTTTGTGGAAATTCTTCCCCCAAAATAAGCTTTTTGCATTTTTGGGGGGTCAAAAACCTAAAATTTTGTGAACATCCGAGATAGCCATTTTGAAGACAATTGTATTTCCTTTCTTTTGATGCCTTTTATTTGCGATTTGCATCAACGCGCTATTTTCTCGAATTTTTCAAACATTTACTACGTTTTTTCACCAAAAATGACATGACATGACGTCACTAAAGCGTCATTATCTCCTCAAAATTCTAACAAATTTCAACAAAATTGTAACACAAGATGTAGAATTGATGCAACCATAAGGTACCGCAAGTTTCACTTCGATATCTGTCATGGTTTTCAAGTTATGGAGAAAATCCGCGAGGGGGGTAAAATTTACCCCCCCCAGCGCCGCGCGGGTTACGTAGCGGAGCAAGAAACATCAAATTATTAACCATATTACTGTCCCTATTACTATACTATTAACCCTATTACTGGGGAGCAGATATGAAACTGCTGGCGACGATCAAAATCGAATCAATCACCCCCCCCCCCCCCCCCCTCCGAGTGCAGTTTTTGAAGCTGATGCACGTCTGCAGCGTTTTTTTAACTGAGCTGTGTGATGAGTATTATCTGTTTCTCTGTTTAAACCGTATCGAGGAGCCGTACCGTGAACCAGAAATACAGAACAGAACATAACAATTTAATTTGGTTGAATTTCTGAGCTTCGAATGCAATCGTTTCCAGGCAGCAGCTGGTCGCAGAGCAGACAACATGTATACTAAGATGGCGTTCTCTATTGGTGTTTATTATTACACAAGCCGTGGCTGGGCCTGGCACACAACGGGTCAGCAGATCAGACGTGCTGGCGATGACATCCTTCACCATTATTCCAGCTGGACTTTGGTGAGGGCAGCTGCCAGATGACGTTTCGAGACATTGTTGATCACCGGTGATTACATGTGATATTAAACTATCTGAACAATTATCGCATGCTACAACAATATTTTGAGCGAGCTGAATATTAATCCAGACTGCGCGATAGTGCCGTAACCCAACATGAGAACACGGTGACAGGGGCAGACAGCGGTACTGTGGCCAGAAATCAGCCGTAATACAAAGGAATTGTAATACGACAGCGTCCAAACCCAACATATCAGCGTACGGCAATTGACTTACGGAACGAATGGTGAACGAGTTTCGGATTCTATTTCGTCAGCACCGCCTACCGAACCGAAGAAATACTTTCGATTTGCAGTGCTGACGTGTCGAATGACGAAACGTGCTTACCGTCCGTCCCTTGTGATAATCGCCATATGTGGACTTCAATACAACAGCGTACGATTTGCTAGAACTGACGCATCATACAGACACGAACGAACTTCAGGCATAGTAGCACTTTATATGGTAGCACGGTAACATCGACGTAATGTCTTGCCGATGGACGAAACTGACATGCCAGAGTGAAACAGTGTCCAGCAGCGCCGTAACACAGAGCAAACAGAAATTACTGGTGGCTCTGTGCTTATCTCAGTAATCACACTAGCATACACTATCAGCACACTATCACACACTATAAACACACATCATACATTATAAACACTTACCACACGTTATCGCCAAACACTAGCTTAGTTTGCTTTGCTTCAGCTACTCCGTCACTGCAGAGTTAGTCCAGGTCTGAGGCCCGCGCTGCCACTCCACACTGCCGGCGCCCTGGCACCATTCACGTAGTCCGTCAAGACCTGACGGATACGGGTCGCCTCACACGAGTGCGTGTTGGTGCCAGCCCTGGTGATGTTCCTGTAGGGCAGGTGCGGCATCTCGCTCATCCGGCACAGGTGCGGAGCCGCGTCGACGCCAAGCGCCTAAACCTCCCGTTGCCGCATGTGCAGGGCGCAGGTCGCCTTCACCAGTGTCGCCACCCTCTCCGGCGCGCAGCCTACCGTCCTTCGTTTTGTTTTGCGCCAGCGCTGGGGACATGCTTCCGAATGCGTTCTCGACGCAGCGGCGCGCTCGGCTGAGGCGATAGTTCAATACGCGCCTGTTGCCCGCCTCCGGTTCCACGAGCGATTCCCTGGGATAAGGTCACCTCATCCAGCCGGGTCATTTCGGAACTGGCCAACAAGGTGAAATTCGTCCTGCTTTTATCGGCATGCCAGAACTGGTCGGATCCAGTGTCTCCGTGCCGACGTCACGCATGAAGTTGTGGCGTTGCCGACGCCGAAGCAGCCTCAAAATCCTGACCCGCTGCAGAGCGGCAGTCAGGTTTCGGTAAGCGTGATTCGCCTGTGTCAGAAGGTGCGCGCTGGCGCCAGAAGTCGACGGATCCATACCTGAGAGCAGATAAAACGTGCATCAGCATTCAGTGTCGGGCAATGTAGAACATGTAGCATCGGAAGTATTTACAAAGTAAAGTAAACGCAAGGTCCCATTTTCCGCATATAGCAGGTCAGGGAGAGGGGGCGTCACATACTCCGGTAGGTCAGTAGAGGGTCACAGACTCAGGTCAGTCAGGGGGGGGGGCAGGAATCACAGACTCAGGTCAGTAGAGGGGTCACATACTCAGGTCAGTAAGGGTCACATACTCAGGTCAGTAGAGGGTCACAGACTCAGGTCAGTAGAGAGTCACAGACTCAGGTCAGTAGTCACAGTCTCAGTCAGTAGTCACAGTCTCAGGCCAGTCAGGGGAGGCATCACATACTCAGGTCAGTAGAGGGTCACAGACTCAAGGTCAGTCAGGGGGCAGGCATCACAGACTCAGGTCAGTAGAGGGTCACATACTCAGGTCAGTAGAGGGTCACATACTCAGGTCAGTAGAGAGTCACAGACTCAGGTCAGTAGTCACAGGTCTCAGGCCAGTCAGGGGAGGCATCACAGACTCAGGTCAGTAGAGAGTCACAGACTCAGGTCAGTACAGGGGGCAGGCTCACATACTTAGGTCAGTCAGGGGGCAGGCATCACACATACTCAGGTCAGTAGAGGTTCACAGATTCAGGTCAGGCAGTGGGCAGGCATCACAGACTCAGGTCAGTAGAGTCAACAGACTCAGGTCAGTCAGGCATCACATACTCAGGTCAGTAGAGGGTCACATACTCAGGTCAGTAGAGGGTCACATAACTCAGGTCAGTAGAGGGTCACAGACTCAGGTCAGTAGAGAGTCACAGGCTCAGGTCAGTAGTCACAGTTCTCAGGCCAGTCAGGGGGAGGCATCACAGACTCAGGTCAGTAGAGTCACAGACTTAGGTCAGTAGAGGGTCACAGATTCAGGTCAGGCAGTGGGTGCAGGCATCACAGACTCAGGTCAGTAGAGTCACAGACTCAAGGTCAGTCAGGCATCACATACTCAAGGTCAGTAGAGGGTCACATACTCAGGTATCAGTAGAGGGTCACATACTCAGGTCAGTAGAGGGTCACAGACTCAGGTCAGTAGAGAGTCACGGCTCAGGTCAGTAGTCACAGTCTCAGGCCCAGTCAGGGAGGCATCACAGACTCAGGTCAGTAGAGAGTCACAGACTTAGGTCAGTCAGGGGGCAGGCATCACATTACTCAGGTCAGTAGAAGACCACAAACTCAAGTCAGTAGTCACAGACTCAGGTCATTCAAGGGGCAGGCGTCACAGACTCAGGTCAGCAGAGATGTCACAGACTCAGGTCAGCAGAGTGTCCAGCAGAATCAGTCAGTCAGGGGCAGTCATCACATATTCAGGTCAGTAGAGTCACTATCTCAGGTCAGTCAGTGGGCAGAGTCACATACTCAGTGTAATTAGAGGGTCACAGACTTGGGTCAGTCAGGGGGGCAGGCGTCACAGACTCAGGTCCACTAGAGGGTCACAGACTCAGGTCACTAGAGGGGTCACAGACTCAGGTCAGTAGAGAGGTCACAGACTCAGGTCAGTCTGGGGGCAGGCATCACAGACTCAGGGTCAGTAGAGGGTCACAGACTCAGGTCAGTCAGGGGGACAGGTATCACAGACTCAGGTCAGGCAGAGTGTCACAGACTCAGGTCAGTCAGGGGGCAGGCGTCACAGACCCAGGTCAGTAGAGGGTCACAGACTCAGGTCAGTCAGGGTGATGACAGGCTTCACAGACTCAGTTCAGTAGAGAGTCACAGACTCATGGTCATGTCAGGGGGCAGGCATCACAGACTCAGGTCAGTAGAGGGTCACAGACTCAGGTCAGTCAGGGGACAGGCATCACAGACTCAGGTCAGCAGAGTGGCACAGACTCAGGTCAGTCAGGGCCAGTCATCACATATTCAGGTCAGTAGAGTCATTATCTCAGGTCAGTCAGTGGGCTAGGAGTCACATACTCAGGTAATTAGAGGGTCACAGACTTGGTCAGTCAGGAGGCAGGCGTCGCAGACTCAGGTCACTAGAGGGTCACAGACTCAGGTCAGTAGAGAGTCACAGACTCAGGTCAGTCAGGAGGGGGCAGGCATCACAGACTCAGGTCAGTCAGGGGCAGGCATCACAGACTCAGGTCATTAGAGGGTCACAGACTCAGGTCAGTCAGGGGGACAGGCATTACAGACTCAGGTCAGCAGAGTGTCACAGACTCAGGTCAGTCAGGGGGCGGCATCACAGACTCAGGTCATTAGAGGGTCACAGACTCAGGTCAGTCAGGGGGACTAGGCATTACAGACTCAGGTCAGCAGAGTGTCACAGACTCAGGTCAGGCAGAGGGTCAACAGACTCAGGTCAGCAGAGTGTCACAGACTCAGGTCAGTCAGGGCAGTCATCACATATTCAGGTCAGTAGAGAGTCACTATCGCAGGTCAGTCAGTGGGCAGGAGTCACATACTCAGGTAATTAGAGGGTCACAGACTTGGGTCAGTCAGGGGGCAGGCGTCGCAGACTCAGGTCACTAGAGGTCACATACTCAGGTCAGTAGAGAGTCACAGACTCAGGTCAGCAGAGTTGTCACAGACTCAGGTCAGCAGAGTGTCACAGACTCAGGTCAGTCAGGGGGCAGTCATCACATATTCAGGTCAGTAGAGAGTCACAGACTCAGGTCAGTCAGTGGGCAGGAGTCACATACTCAGGTCAGTAGAGAGTCACTATCTCAGGTCAGTCAGTGGGCAGGAGTCACATACTCAGGTAATTTAGAGGGGTCACAGACTTGGGTCAGTCAGGGGCAGGCGTCACAGACTCAGGTCACTAGAGAGTCACAAACTCAGGTCATTCAGGGGCAGGCATCACAGACTCAGGTCAGTAGAGAGTCACAAACTCAGGTCATTCAGGGGGGCAGGCATCACAGACTCAGGTCAGTCAGGGGAGCAGGCATCACAGACTCAGGTCAGGTCAGGGGGCAGGCATCACAGACTCAGGTCAGTAGAGGGTCACAGACTCAGGTCAGTCAGGGGGACAGGCATTACAGACTCAGGTCAGTAGAGGGTCACAGACTCAGGTCAGTTCAAGGGGGACATTGCATCACAGACTCAGGTCAGTAGAGGGTCACAGACTCAGGTCAGTCAGGGGGCAGCGCCACAGACCCAGGTCAGTAGAGGGTCACAGACTCAGGTCAGTCAGGGCGACAGGCATCACAGACTCAGGTCAGTCAGGAGCCAGGCATCACAACCTCAGTCAGTAGAGAGTCACAGACTCAAGTCAGTAGATAGTCACAGACTCAGGTCAGTAGTCAGGGGCAGGCCATCACAGACTCAGGTCATGTAGAGGGTCACAGACTCAGGGTCAGTCAGGGGACAGGCAGCACAGACTCAGGTCAGCAGAGTGTCACAGACTCAGGTCAGCAGAGTGTCACAGACTCAGGTCAGTAGAGAGTCACAGACTCAAGTCAGTCAGGGGTCAGTCATCACATATTCAGTCAGTAGAGAGTCACTATCTCAGGTCAGTCAGGTGGGCAGGGAGTCACATACTCAGGTAATTTAGAGGGTCACAGACTTGGGTCAGTCAGGGGAGGCGTCACAGACTCAGGCCAGTAGAGAGCACAGACTTAGGTCAGTCATGGGGGGACAGGCATCACAGACTCAGGTCAGTAAAAAGTGCCACAGACTCAGGTCAGTCAGGGCGGCAGGCATTACAGTCTCAGGTCAGTAGAGAGTTACAGACTCAGGTCAGTCAGGGGCAAGGCATCAGATACTCAGGTCAGTAGAAGAGCACAGACTCAAGTCAGTAGAGAGTCACAAACTCAGGTTCAGTCAGGGAGCAGGCATCACAGACTCAGGTCAGTCAGGGGCAAGGCATCACAGACTCAGGTCAGTAGAAAGTCACAGACTCAGGTCAGTAGAAAGTCACAGACTCAGGTCATCAGTAGAAAGTCACAGACTCAGAGTCTCAGTCAGGGGGCAGGCGTCACGGACCCAGGTCATCAGAGGGTCACAGACTCAGGTCAGTCAGGGGGACATGCATCACAGACTCAGGTCAGTAGAGAGTCACAGACTCAGGGTCAGTCAGGGGGACAGGCATTACAGACTCAGGTCAGTAGAGAGTCACAGACTCAGGTCAGTCAGGGGGACAGGCATCACAGACTCAGGTCAGTAGAGGGTCACAGACTCAGGTCAGTCAGGGTGGAGGCATCACAGACTCAGGTCATCAGAGGGTCACAGACTTCAGGTCAGTCAGGGGGACAGGCATTACAGACCCAGGTCAGTAGAGGGTCACAGACTCAGGTCAGTCAGGGGGGAGGCATCACAGACTCAGGTCAGCAGAGAGTCACAGACTCAGGTCAGTCAGGTGTGACAGGCATTACGACTCAGGTCAGTAGAGAGTCACAGACTCAGGTCAGTCAGGGGGACATGCATCACAGACTCAGGTCAGTAGAGAGTCTTGTGAAGGGGGGGGGGGGGGGGGGGGGGGGGGGGGGGGGGGGGGGGGGGGGGGGGGGGAGCACCTCAGGTCAGTCAGGGGGACAGGCATTACAGACTCAGGTCAGTAGAGAGTCACAGACTCAGGTCAGTCAGGGGACAGGCATCACAGACTCAGGTCAGTAGAGAGTCACAGACTCAGGTCAGTCAGGGGGAACAGGCATCAAGACTCAGGTCAGTAGAGGGTCACAGACTCAGGTCAGTCAGTGGGCAGGCATCATATACTCAGGTCACTAGAGGGTCTCAGACTGGGTCAGTCAGGGACAGGCATCACAGACTCAGGTCAGTCAGGGGGCAGGCATCACAGACTCAGGCCAGTAGAAAGTTCACAGACTCAGTTCAGTCAGGGGCAGGCATCTCAGACTCAGGTCAGTAGAAAGTCACAGACTCAGGTCAGTAGAAAGTCACAGACTCAGGTCAGTAGAAGAGCACTGACTCAAGCAGTAGAGAGTCACAAACTCAGGTCATTCAGGGGGCAGGCATCACAGACTCAGGTCAGTCAGGGGCAGGCATCACAGACTCAGGTCAGTAGAAAGGCACAGACTCAGGTCAGTAGAAAGTCACAGACTCAGGTCAGGTAGAAAGTCACAGACTCAAGGTCAGTAGAAAGTCACAGACTCAGGTCCGTAGAAGTTACAGACTCAGGTCAGTCAGGGGACCAGGCATTACAGCCTCAGGTCAGTAGAAAGTCACAGACTCAGGTCAGTCAGGGGTGACAGGCATCACAGACTCAGGTCAGTAGAGAGTCACAGACTCAGGTCAGTAGAGGGTCATCAGACTCAGGTCAGTCAGGGGGGAACAGGCATCACAGCCTCAAGTCAGTAGAGGGGTCACAGACTCAAGTCAGTCAGGGGACAGGCATTACAGACTCAGGTCAGTAGAGGGTCACAGACTCAGGTCAGTCAGGTGGGACATGCATCACAGACTCAGGTCAGTAGAGGGTCACAGACTCAGGTCGTCAGGGGGACAGGGCTCACAGACTCAGGTCAGTAGAGATCACAGACTCAGGTCAGTCAGGGGGGACCAGGCATTACAGACTCAGGTCAGTAGAGAGTCACAGACTCAGGTCAGTCAGGGGCAGCATCACAGACTCAGGTCACTATAGGAGCACATACTCAGGTCAGTTAGGGGCCAGGCATCACAGACTCATGTCAGTCAGGTGCCAGGCATCACAACCTCAGGTCAGTACAGAGTCCACAGACTCAAGGTCAGTAGAGAGTCACAGGACTCAGGTCAGTCAGGGGGCAGGCATCACAGACTCAGGTCAGTAGAGGTCACAGACTCAGGTCAGTTCAGGGGGCAGGCATCACAGACTTCAGGCCAGGTAGAGAGTCACAGACTAGGGTCAGTCAGGGGGACAGGCATCACAGACATCAGTCAGTAAAAAGCCACAGACTCAGGTCAGTCAGGGCGGCAGGCATTACAGTCTCAGGTCAGTAGAGAGTTACAGACTCAGGTCAGTCAGGGGGCAGGCATCAGATACTCAGGTCAGTAAAGAGCAGCAGACTCAAGTCAGTAGAGAGTCACAAACTCAGGTCAGTCAGGAGCAGGCATCACAGACTCAGGTCAGTCAGGGGCGAGCATCACAGACTCAGGTCAGTAGAAAGTCACAGACTCAGGTCAGTAGAAAGTCACAGACTCAGGTCAGTAGAAAGTCACAGACTCAGGTCAGTCAGGGGGCAGGCGTCACGGACCCAGGTCATCAGGGAGGGGGTCACAGACTCAGTCAGTCAGGGGGACAGGCATCACAGACTCAGGTCAGTAGAGAGTCACAGACTCAGGTCAGCAAGGTGGACAGGCATTACAGACTCAGGTCAGTAGAGAGTCACAGACTCAGGTCAGGTCAGGGGGACAGGCATCACAGACTCAGGGTCAGTAGAGGGTCACAGACTCAGGTCAGTCAGGGGGGAGGGCATCACAGACTCAGGTCATCAGAGGGTCACAGACTCAGGTCAGTCAGGGGGACAGGCATTACAGACCCAGGTCAGTAGAGGGTCACAGACTCAGGTCAGTCAGGGGGAGAGCATCACAAGCTCAGGTCAGCAGAGAGTCACAGACTCAGGTCAGTCAGGGTGACAGGCATTACAGACTCAGGTCAGTAGAGAGTCACGACTCAGGTCAGTCAGGGGGGACATGCATCACAGACTCAGGTCAGTAGAGAGTCACAGACTCAGGTCAGTCAGGGGGACAAGGCATTACAGGACCTCAGGTCAGTAGAGAGTCACAGACTCAGGTCAGTCAGGGGGACAGGCATCACAGACTCAGGTCAGTAGAGAGTTCACAGACTCAGGTCAGTCAGGGGACAGGCATCACAGACTCAGTCAGTAGAGGGTCACAGACTCCAGGTCAGTCAGTGGGCAGGCATCACAGACTCAGGTCAGTAGAAAGTCACAGACTCAGGTCAGTAGAAAGTCACAGACTCAGGTCAGTCAGGGTGACAGGCATCACAGACTCAGGGTCAGTAAGTGGGTCACAGACTCAGGTCAGTCAGTTGGGCAGGCATCATATACTCAGGTCACTAGAGGGTCACAGACTGGGTCAGTCAGGAGCAGGCATCACAGACTCAGGTCAGTCAGGGGGCAGGGCATTACAGACTCAGGCCAGTAGAAAAGTCACAGACTCAGGTCAGTCAGGGCAGGCATCTCAGACTCAGGTCAGTAAAAGTCACAGACTCAGGTCAGGTAGAAAGTCACAGACTCAGGTCAGTAGAAGAGCACAGACTCAAGTCAGTAGAGAGTCACAAACTCAGGTCATTCAGGGGGCAGGCATCACAGACTCAGGTCGAGGTCAGGGGCAGGCATCACAGACTCAGGTCAGTAGAAAGGCACAGACTCAGGTCAGTAGAAAGTCACAAGACTCAGGTCAGTAGAAAGTCACAGACTCAGGTCAGTAGAAAGTCACAGACTCAGGTCCGTAGAAAGTTACAGACTCAGGTCAGTCAGGGGACAGAATGCATACAGCCTCAGGTCAGTAGAAAGTCACAGACTCAGGTCAGTCAGGGGGACAGGCATCACAGACTCAGGTCAGTAGAGAGTCACAGACTCAGGTCAGTAGAGGGTCACAGACTCAGGTCAGTCAGGGGGGGACAGGCATCACAGGCCTCAAGTCAGT